>JASSUY010002231.1:0-17968 GCA_032466535.1 Forpus xanthops
CCCCCCCCCCCCCCCGAAAAGGGAGGGAAAGAAGGTTGGGAGGAGTGAGTGGGCAGGCAGATTGATTTACGCCTGAAACCACGACAATGTCATTGTCCCACGTGAACTATTTCTTTGCATTTACTGACTTCCTGTGGCAACAAGTTTGAAATATTAGAAAAAATGTCTTTGGAAATTAAGAGCCACATAAGTTAGGTGCTCTGCTAACTTTGGGAAAGCAATTTTTAGCCACTAAAATGTTAATTCTCAAATATTTTCAAGTTTACAATTACTTTGGGTTTAAATTTGCTTGGTTAAAATCTCTGTTGAAGGACTATGTCAGCATAGGCATTTATTCAAAGAGAGAAAACAGATGTTCTGGCAATCTAGTAAATCCTCTGTATATTATCAAAATAATTATGGATGGTAAGCATACTCTGAAGCAATATTTGCTGGCTATAAGACACTGACCAAATGTCTGTTAATATAATACAATACAGAAACAAACTGCAGTTTGAAGTTTACTTATGGATTCTCTATGGCTAAGTGGTTCCACCATTTCTTCTGTGAAAAAATAGTAGTTGCTTTGTTCAGTTCTTAGAAATTTAGAACATCTTTGCATAGATAAATGAAAATGGGGCTCTAAAAATCTTTTAAACTCAGATGTTGTGAATAGTTAATTTTCACAAAATAATGGGAAGACTTTCAAAGAAGTTATTGGAAATCAAGTATTCTGGGCTACCTCTTAAAGCTGTATGGATCAATAAGATTCACAGAAATGAAAGATCTGGCTAGGAAATGTTCTGTTATCTTTATGCATGCTGTTAAATGTAGCAGGTACATCTTACTGTCTCACAGTCTTAAGGTTTGCTGAAATTAAGTGGAAAACACTTCAATCTCTGCCTTTATCTTTCTGGACTTCTCTAGACTTGAACCTGGGCTTTGACATAAAAAAAAAAAAAAAAAAAAAAAAAAAAAAAAAAAAAAAAAAAAAACACCCAAAAAAAAAAAAAAACAACCAAAAAAAACCCAACACAACTAAAAAGAAAATCAAAAAAAGGCAATATGTGCCAAACTACATATCTCTGGCTCAGAAAGAGCTAAGTAGGGGATTTGTCCTTTCAGGGTTTTGATCTATATAATCTCAACACAGGCCAAATCACAAAGTCCTTAATTATCTCAGCTTCACTGTTAGCCTGGCTAAACTCCCACTGACTTCAAGTAAGCTATAAGTTAATACTTCATATTTGTACCAAAATAAAAGAAACTAAAAAGCCATCTGAATATAATAAATACAGCATAGAATATGTGCATTTGTTGATTGGAGCCTTTTCTTCTGTGATGTGATTTTTTAATTGCACCCAGGACACAGCTGAGGGCCACATTCCTAAAATATTTCTGTTGATACATGAAATTAAATCCTAACCTCTAAAATACTTCAACTGTGCTTTTCCTAAGGAGATTGCAGAAGGTCACATCTTTGTTAACTTTTTTGCCTAATAATAGGCATAAACAAAACAGCATGCCAAAATGTATAGATTATAGCTATTAATAGCAGAAGTTCACATTACACTTCAGGTTCACAAGGTTATTGTTGCATTGTGCTTAAAAGAAGAGAGACATTTTTCACTGATGTTAGTGGAGTAATATTAGCCACCTTATTTGAAATTTCCACAGTATTTATTTTTGAAAGAGTGTAATCTTCCTGAAACTTGAGCTTAATATTTTTCAAGGCAATTTTAGCTTATGATTTGGGAGAAAATCTTGAAATTGCCTATTTGTACACAAATATCACCAGAACAGAACCATTTCATTGGTAATGTTTCCGTAAATGAAAAAAATGCAAACATGAGAACAGCTGATTTGTTCTGTTCAACATTCTCCCTTTTAGTTAGTTAGGAGTCGATATCATTAAAAAAAAAAAAAAAAAAAAAAAAAACAAATCAAAAGAAACCTTTTTGGCTTTTGGCAGGGAGTCTAGGAAAAGCTGAGGCCAGATGAAAAATGGGGCTGTTTGCAAACAACCCATATCATCAGGTTCTGTGCACATAAAAAATTATCTATCAATCTAGCTAGTCATTCCTTCCTAAGGCTATTAATGATTTGAGCTAATGAGAGACATAGAGTACTATTTATAGTAGTGATATGCCTTCAGTTCTTCCTTTATAGCACTAATGAGGCATTTCTTAGCTGCTGAAGGGAAGAGATTTTAATTCTTCACTTTAAAATCATGGCTGGGCTCTGTAGCAGCAGATCCAGGCATCTGTTGGGTCATTTGCTAGCTGTCAGCAGCAGAGACTATTTGTTTTCTAGATGAAACCACCAGAATATAGAATGTAGAATCATAGAATAGTTAGGGCTGTAAAGGACCTTAAGATCATCTAGTTCCAACCCCCCTGCCATGGTCAGGGACACCTCCCACTAAACCAGGCCACACAAGGTTCTGTCCAACTCGGCCTTGAACACTGTCAGCTCTAGTTTCCTCTAATTACTTTATTTGTATTACAAGTATTGTAGAATAATTGGCATTACTTATTGCTATTATCGTTATATGTTTGAGAGGAAAAGTAGGAAAGTATCATAATTTTGCAAATATTTCCTTCTAAATTTTTAGACTAAAGAGAACTTTTATTGCTAAAGCAAAAATAATACATGTGCAAGAGGAATTTTTGGATATTTAGGAAGCATGAGCAGACAGTCTTTCTAAAAGCTTGTCACTATATGACCAATATTTTTACTTAATAAACTATATTTTACAAATGCCAGGAGATATGAAACCACTGTTTCTGTCAGAAAAAATCTCGTATTCAACCATTGCCCCCAAACAGCTTCAGGCACTCCTGTACTTAATCATAATTTTTTTAGGTATTCTTCCAGTTAAAATTTCTACCGCAGCTGGGAAAAGGGATACTTCATACTTTTCAGTGTGGTTCGTCAAAGTTATTTATTAATTTAGTAATCACCTATTGTCACTTAAAAGATTTAAATAAATGAGAATTTACAGTATACTTAAGGTAATTCAGAATGCAGATGTTGATTTTGCATTCCTGCTTCTTTGAAAATAAGAATCTAAATACCCAGATAATCAAACCAGAAAAAAAAAATGTAAGTGTGACTCACTTATTCACTTTTAAGAAAGACATAATATTATTTATCTCTTTTTTATGTTTTTATTAATTCGTAATATGTAAACTTACACTTCATAGAAGTGGCAAAACCATGTTTAATTATGTTTGCCAGGTGTACTTTCTGACGATTAAGAAGCCATTATGCAAGTAGACAGAAGTAATTAAGAACTGGACATATGATCTGAAATACCAGATTCAAATATATATATGTATTTTGGGTTCCTGTTAAGTAATGGACAATGTTGCTTGGCTGTTCTCTCGAATTTACCTTGCAAAATGTATTACCCATATCTGCCTCATGGGGGTACTCTTACAATTTCACATTTCGTTCAGGGAAGTTCTGCCTTCTGTCTCATTCAAATTTTGTGTGTCAAATGGCCTTTCATCAAAATAACTCCTATATATATATTTTTTTTTTTTTTTTTTGCTTTGAACCAGCTCTGTTCACCTTGTAGTCCTGAAGCAGCCTACTTGTGATGTTCTTTCTCAATTTCTGTCTCATGGTCATCAGTTCATGTTATTTTTTTTCAGCATAGGTGTGTCCATATGACAGATGACTATGTCAGTTTGATCTAAATCTTCTAGTCTGGAAATTGATGTGGCGAAGACAAATGCTTCTTCTATTTCCACTTTCTATTGGGCAGTGATTGTGTTCACTGCTATATGGCCCTCAGCAAAATAAGGACCCCTGTCATGTTCATGTGGCCTGAGGTCTATTTCTGATTTAAGTATTAATACACAGGAAACATGATTAATATAATATATTAATTCTGAGTCTCTCAGTAAACAGAAATTAGAGTCAATATTCAGGTGGAAAGGATATTGCCATAATGAGAAGATTGTTCCATTTATGTAGAGTAACAGTGATTGAAGCCAATCCATGAAACTTATTCCCAAGAAGTACATCACTGCAAATCTGCACTCTGTAAATATGCTGAAAAGAGGAAGCAATTAGCAAAGAAGTTGCTTCCACTGAGTTGAATGGGCATAAATCACATTCTGCAACTGGGGCAAATCGGCATCAGGCTGCCTGCTTCAGCTGCTGTTGTTTGGTGAATCTGTTCCCGAGGTGCCCAACAAGCTACCAGCTGCAGAGCTATGTAAAGGAAGCATGCCATTTGTCTTGCAAGACATAAGCATATTTTATTTACTCCATTTATAGACGTAGAGTTTTTCTTTCTGTTGTTGTTGTGTGTTAGGTTGTTTTTTTTTTACTGCAGGAAGACAAGCTGCAGTTCCATGATTAATACTAAATCTGTTGCACTTCCAAATCACCCAACCATGCAAATATGAAATGGATCAAAATGCCTTTCAGTTAAATGAGCCGTATCACCCAATATAGACTTTGTCGTGTTTATGCTTTTAAGGTGACTTTGTTCCAGCTGCTGCAGGTCTGGTAATACCTGATCTGTCAGAGAATTTGTTGGCAGTGTTAATCCATCAATATTTTTAAGCAAATTGGAACCAGTGTTTTGTATCATGCAGTCACGACCTTTTTGACCTGCTAGAAAGGTCTCAGAGGTGCACTCACTATTTTTTCAAATGCCAGACCCTGCACTGATCTCCCTTTCTGATAGAGGAGCTGACTGGGAGCAAGAATGAAAAAGTACAAACCAATATGCCTGAAATGAATCCGACATACGTCCACATCCACCTCAATCACCATCAAACATTAACCTAGATATGTGGTCAATTCAGTAGCTAAAAAGTAGTTTAGGTATTTCCTATGCAGCTTAATATACTTTTCAAAAATAATATATTTTTTGAAAATCTCCTTACACTCCTACTAAAAATTCAACCACTTCAACAGGTGTAGAAGCAGGCCCTGCATATTGAAGAAGTCCTGCTTCTTTTTTCCTGTCTGAAAAGAATATATGAGAGAGGATTACAACGAGCCATAAGGACCCATAAAGTGAGATTAGAATAGAGAAGCATATCTCATGAACTACAGCAAAGTCTGTATGTGGGCAGGTGCACTTTTTTGACGGGGCACTTATTTCTTTACCATTGAATGGCTTTTTTCACTGCACTGACATGTAAATTTAAGTTTGAGGTGTTGAAATGCCTGAATTTGCAGTAGAATATTTTAATTTCCACAAACACTTTCAGTGCCTGTTTACCCCCATCACTGCTTTGTATTCACAGAAGAATCAAGTCCTGTGTCTGGCCCAAATATCAGTGCTGCATTTGCAACTGAATAAAACATCTGTATTCTCTTCCAATTAGCTGTTTTGAGATGCAATCTCCTAGAGTCATGCCCATACACATACAGCTTACAGGCAAACCTCCTTTTTTTCCTAGCCAATCTAGAGTAAAAATCTCTGACATGGAGTCCACATCTCTACTTGTGCAGGGTGCCTGGTTTTATGCGAATTATAGACCATAGTCAGCTTATGGGAAATTGCTGACAGCAAGAGACTAATTCTGTACAGGCAGCTCTTTTTGTTTCTCACTGAAGTGCACCTGTGGGCTTCATGCTGGTTTATTTTGGTTTTAGTTTTTAGATTAATAGTTTCTTAGTGACTGACAAAAGCCTGCTTCCCTCGTTACAGCACTGCCACTTCTAAAGATACTTACTGGTTTTGTTTCAATCAACTTAGGTGAAACCATAAAGCTTTTAAAGTGTTTTTAGACAACTACATTGTAAATGTTTTCCTTTGCAGCAAAAGAGAAAAGCAAAAACTTAAAGATTTTTAAAGATTTCCAGGGTTCTTTATTTGTTTTGTTTTGCTTTGCCTCATTCTTTCAATGCTGCTAAACAAACATCAACACATTAAATGGGGGGGGGGGGGCGCATGGGTGCACGGGGGTGTGTGCATGTAACATAGAAGTGTATTTTTCCATACTGCATATAATACATAGGAAAGGTATCATGCTCAATCATACTCTGGAAAAAATTACTTTTCAGCTATCCAAGAGAAAAGGTGTAAACCGGACACTGATGATATGGATAACATCTGCCTGCAGCACCAGTGTGTTCCTCTCTGAACCTGTAGAAGTACTCTTATTGTAGTCTCTTTTTCTCTTCAACCCTTCTGCTGAGACTGCTGGTGCAATTGCCTGGATAGTTAGCAGTGATGTGCTCATATATTAAATCATCCCATTTCAGTCTGTCTGTAAATACCAATCAGGTAATAAAATTGTTGTTTTGCAGCCAATCAAGTTTCAGACTAGTAGCTTACCAATGAAAAAGTTCGTAGTCAAAGAACACAAAAGGTTATTGACATGGGAGCTTCAATTTTTTGCAAAATTCAGCATGCTTAATTTTACTCTACTAGAATCTACGGGAACATTTTAGTGAGACACACTGTGGAAAAGCTTGAAAAACTGCTGCTTGCTCTCAGTGAAAGATAATTGTCTGCACTTCAGGTGACTCATAACTACTTTTTTCCCCCTACAATAAGAAGCCTTTCGTAAAATATAAGCAATTTCCTTTTTCATCTGCCTTCCACACTTGACAGATGAATTGCTGTAAAAATCCTTTAGAAGAAGCACTGATTAAGTCTCCACTCCCATCTTCCATTACCAAAATAACTAAGTGTGCAAAACTTCCTAGAAAAACAAACACACAAAGAATCCAAGATTGACTCTGAAGTTAAAAAAAACAATGTAAAAACATCAAAATTTCTTTATTTTCTGCTAAGGAAAGGCACAGACCTTTAGGTGGGGGAATTTTTACAGTTAGTAAATCAACATTTGCCTTGCCTTTATAGATCATTAACCACTCAAACTGCAATCAAGTAGAAGATGCACAATTACATTTTAATACTGGTCTTTTTTTTTTTTTTTTTCACAAAAACTGCTTCAGATACACCTTTGGTGCAGTAAGCCAGATCTGAATGAGGCCACAATTTCTGCTGTAGAATACTAAAAGTAGAATGGAGTTAAACTTCCACCAGAAGTCATATGAAATAAGGAGAATCTCTGTCTGAATCTCTGATTGTAAAACATTAAACTGCAATGGGCAGAGTGAAGTGATAGAGAACCTACTTTGCCAAGCTTTCATTGGCTGTGTGGAAAGTCAGAAACAAAAAGTCAAATATATTGGAGAGCAATTTAATTCAGTGGATTTGGTACATAGGTCTGCAAAATCTATAGGGAAAAGGCCAGCATAGAATATTAATCCAATATTTCTGTATTTTAGCACAACAGTCTGTGTTGTTGCATGACTCTGCACAGGTCAGTTTTCCAAAGGATGTGACTGTACTTTTGTTAGAATTCTCTTATTAAAATACTTAATCATTTCATATCTTACAGAGAATTTAATCTTGTGGATTGCTTGTGGATGATCTTCTCCCCTCCAACCCTTTTTCTCAATTTTCCTTGTGATTAGGAAATTTTAATTGCTTAGAGTTACATAAGGAAGTATGAGGAAGGTGTATCTTTGATACCAAACCACCCAATACTGATGTAAATATTAGAACGGTACCAGACAAATGAATACTCACATTTTCTGAGGAAACATTTCTATTTAGGGAGAAAAGCTGTCAGCGAATACATAAAAAGAATGTGTAAAAATTCAAGTCCTCTGGACAGATAAAGGACCCAACTGCTTGAAGTAACACCTCTCTGTATGTATTGTTTTCACATAGAAGAGGAATTAGACCTTATGTTTCCAAAAGGTTTCTGGCATGTATTATTGAAAATCTTAAAATGCATAGATTTGATTGTAGAAAACAACTAAAAGATCGAAAAAATTATCTTCGAGTGGATTGTGCAGGGGAGCATTGGAGCAGTTATCTGTGCAGTCATTGCATGCCTCATTGTGTGGATAACTCAACTATCTTTAGTTTAGAATCATAGAATCATAGAATAATTAGGACTGGAATGAACCTTAAGATCATCTATTTCCAACCCCTCCTGCCATAGGCGGGGACACTTTACACTAAACCATGTCACCCAAGGCTCTGTCCATCCCAGCCTTTAACACCACAAGGGATGGGGCATTCACAATTTCCCTGAGCAATCCATTCCACTGCCTCACCACCCTTACAGTAATGAACTTCCTCCTTATATCCAATCCAAACTTCCCCTGTTTAAGTTTCAACCCATTACCCCTTGTCCTATCACTACAATTTTGTAAGAAGCATAACATTATTTCCTCAGTCGTATCTTAATTACAATTTTAGCAAACTCTGATTTTCTTTATTCAAGAAGTCTTTAAAATCTTATTTATTGCAACCAACTGATGTGCTAGCATCAGAGTTATCAGGCTTCTTTCCCAAACTTGTTAACATGCTGAAATTAAGGTGAATAAGGGTATAAAAACATGGCTCCTTTTACAGTGTTAACAGAGATCATTAACAGCATCATGCAAAAGTGGAGAAAAATAGCATTGCTAGACAAGGCTATGTTTGTATGTATGAATATATACATACATGCCTACACACATTTAGTGTAAAGTTTTGCATTCGAAATAATATGAGCTTCAGTGCATACCTTCAGAAAGATTGTTGATAAAATACCATTTAAAAATTAATTCCTGAATAATATATTATCACTTCATGCACAAACTAATCAGTCTTTCTGTCCTTTGTAAAATTCAGAATGCTCAGCAGAAGGCAAAAATATTCATTATTTTTAATGTAAGACTTTTTGATGTCTCATAAGTTGCTACATAGTAAAAAAAAAAGAAATCCATACATTATCTAGCACAGCTGTTTAGCAGAATAGTGAATGTGGTTCAATTTCTCAATCTCCTTATCTAAAAATTACATCCCCCAGAAATGCGTAAACTGCCCTCAACTATGCCGCATGATTGCAGTAACCATCAGTATCTATGACATGTTCAAAAGCAAACAGATTATAACAGCCATGAGGAACTGCATCATAGCATGTACAGGTACTGCAATCTAGTTTATAACATGAAATTTTCAGAACAGTGCTCATTTTTATCATGTATTAAGAACTCTGTATATCAACATTTTGCAACACCTTTCATACTTTGGAAGCTATGGGGTTTCCACACAGCCTTCTCTTCTCCAGGATGAACAGCCCCAACTCTCTCATCCTGTCTTCATACAAGAGGTGCTCCAGTCCTCTGATCATCCTCGTGGCCTTCCTCTGGACTTGTTCCAACAGTTCCATGTCCTTTTTGTGTTGAGGACACCAGAACTCCACACAATACTCAAAGAGGTCTCACAAGAGCAGAGTAGAAGGGCAGGATCACTTCCTCATTCTGCTGGTCACATTCCTTTTGATGCAGTCCAGCATACTGTTGGCTTTCTTGGCTGCAAGAGCACACTGCTGGCTCATGTTCATTTTCTCATCGACCAACACCCTCAAGTCCTTCTCTTCAGGGCTGCTCTGAATCTCTTCTCTGCCCTACCTGTAGCTCTGCCTAGGATTGCTCCAACCCAGGTGTAGGACCTTGCACTTGGCATGGTTAAACTTCATCAGGTTGACATCAGCCCACCTCACAAGTGTGTCAAGGTCCCTCTGGATGGCATTCCTATCCTCCAACATGTCAGCCGAGCCACAGAGCTTGGTGTCAGCAAACTTGCTGAGGGTGCACTCAATCCCACTCTCCATGTCACTGACAATGATGTTGAACAAGACCTGTCCCAACATTCAAAGCTTGCCTTTCCCTGGCCCTAAAAGCTCAGAAATGGTGGAGAAATGGTCAGCATGTACTTTGTCAGCAAAATGAGGTGCTTACACTGTTTAGCAGTTATTCCTTTTCACCCAAAAGTTATTGAAAGAACTGAAAATTTAGAGCTTGAAATGAGATGCTTGATGTAGATATTTGTGATTGCTTATATGTTTGCTGTATTTTTAATTAGGCATTTTAAATAGAAAGTTATGATGTGGTTTTTTATTAATTTACTATTCCTCAGTTAGTCAATCTATTATAAATTAAATATGTATTCAGTGATCTCATATGGAGAGATTGAAAAGTAAACATAGAATAAATATGCATAATTCTAAATTAATGTGTGTATTAATTTAAAAGTCAGATGATCAATAAAAGGGAAAATTGAGATCACCACAATTTTAAATCCTCATGGCAAAGTGATTGAAAGGATGAAATTGTGGGATTTCTGGAGCAGAAATTGGGTGATATAATGTATTGTCTCATAAAAATGTGCAGGTCAAACTGTGGGTGCAGATGCTGGTGCAAATATAATTTGCAAAAGTGGCAGCACATAAAATAATATGTCACTTGGAGCAGCGGTCTTTGTTGCAAACAATGAGCATGCCTGGAAGGAGATGACCCTCTCAACTTGTACCCTCCTATCTGTTAAGTGTCCAGCCCTGTAGTGACTAAGGATGTACACAGGTCCATCTGCAAAATCTGGGAATGAATGACCTACTTCCCTGGGAGTCAGGAAAAAATAATTTTCCTGAAGCACACTGCTAGAGCAGGATCACTGAGAAGCTGTTTCTGATAGCTGTCATGGCTTTTAAAGGGCAGTCACTAGAGCTGTATTTTAACATAAAAACTGTAATCATGACTTCTATCTTCAAGACTGATGCACTGAAGCAAAGATTTTTACATGTTCTGCATTGTTAAAAGAGCAGCAGAGATCAAAATGCTCAAGTTTGGCTACCCAATGAAAAAATGAAGGGATAGAAAGATCCAAACAGATGTCAGTTGCCTGGTAAACTTCTTTCTTCACTTAGGCCCTATGCGAAAGATTTAGTGGAGACTGTCAGAAATTGTTATGATGGGTGACTAACTACCAACAGCTAAACTGGACTGAAACCAATGTTTACATTTGGGAAATGGTATATTCTACATTTACTGCGTATTCTGAAGGTGAGGGAGAAGCCCAATTCACCAAATATATTTTTTGTATGTGCGAATTACTTGAAAGCTACTCAAATTACTGGATGTTTCCAATAAAATGCTATAGATAAGCACATCCAAGAAAATGATAATCAAAATAAAATTATTCCTGGGGAACAGGATGCTCAGCAGGGGAAAAATTAAGTAATGAATGGTTGCTTAGAAGGCCGAAAAGGTGGTTTGCAGGTAGATTAAAGCACCCAGCAGAAGCAAAGAGAGAAAAAGCAGAGTTAACATTGTTTCTCTTCTCTCCATAATGCCTCTGAGAAACAGGGATTTATAGTTTTGTAAACAAGATTTTGTGTCTCAGAACTTAAGACAATGGGGTCAGAAATATAAGTATATTGTTCTGTATGTGTAAAATTTAGAACTGTTTCCATATGGCACATCATCTGAAAGGAATTCTGTTCAAATGTATATAGAAAAATGCGTTTGTAAGAATAATGCATTTTCTCAAGAAAGAGAAGCAAAACCATAGAATAAGGTAATAAAATGACAAAATTATTCTGAACAGTTTATTCTGTTCTCCCTTCCTGTTTTAATGAGGATATGAAGAGAAAATACCTGAGCTTTGGGACGGTTATGGTAATTTGTGTACATGTGACATATTTTCAAATTTTTTTTTTTTTTTTTTTTACCCTGTGGATTTGAGTCTGTACTGGAACTGTAATTGTTGCTTCCTAAGTTTTATATTGGCTTATTCTGGACGTAGTGTTTGACTGTATTTCTTTAACACTTGCAACTGTCCTGTAACTGCCACTTTTAGTGTTAGTTTTGTGCTTCATCCTTCAGAAGGGAAATAGGACAAAAATTTCATCGTCTTTTTCTGGCTTTGAATGTATGCTACTCACAGTGCTGCTACCAACTTCAGAGGCTAGTGTTTCCAATGGAGTAACTTGAATAAAGATATGCAATATTATCCAAAGATGCAAATTAATTTCTTATCATCATGTGAGAGTGTTATTGAATACTCCGATTTATTGTGAATCTTATTCTATTCTATTGAGACTGCAACAAATGCTGTATGCACAGATTCCCTGATTTGCTGTACATTGACAAATTCTTTTCTTCCTTCTGGAATATTTCTGCTGCTAATTTTATGTGAACTCAGTTAGTTCTCATGCACTGTAGTGGCCAGAGTTAGCACAGAAAAAAATGCTAAGGCAGCCTGCTTAACTGCTCACCTGTAATTTTTGTCATGGCAAAGAGAGCAAGAGAGCTGTTTCCACCCTGTCAAGGTGGAAACCTCTCTGGTCTTAAACAGCTGGCATTTCCATTAGATGCCACATTTCTAGTACTGTTCCTGCAATTTATGCATTAGTAGCATAGTGTCCAGGTTTCTTTTGCCTCTGCCTTTTAGTGGCAGATGGTACTGGTAAGTGTGGTGATAGTACACATTGGGTGCCCAAGAAAGCTTTCTGCTTCTTCCTTCAAGCTCACATTCAAGACATATCCTCCCTGACACCAGTCCCTCACAGCATTCTTTAGTGCTTTCAAAGGCCTTTCTCTTTCTACCGTCCAATAGCTATGCATTTCATTGCATATTTCCTTCCTTCTCTACTTTCATTGAATTACCATAAATGATACTATAAAAATAATTCATCAGTAAAGGATGGGAAGAGGCCAAAATAGACAGCATCTTTGACAGAAACTAAGGGTGTTCTATGAAAAAGTGAGTTTCTTTTTCTCCAAGAGAGTTAAGAATTTGTATTTCCCCAGTAAATGTACAATTACCCTTAAAAAACTGTGGTCTTGCATTACTGAATTCTTGTGATGCTGAGTAAAAAATGTGTATAGAAATACTTCTTCCAAAGGGCAAATACCTTCCAACACCTACACATATTTTGTATGTGCCTAATCAATTTCTCTAACATTTTCTGCTGAGAAAAAAGATAGTGCATGAAGCATGATTCTTGCATAGGAATGGGTTGACAGGGTTTCATCCATGCTAGTAAAGAAAGGCAATATATTTTAAATCAAAAAAACATTAGACTCTAGTGTCTAAATGCTTCCAAAAATATATCAATTCTGGATAGTAATGCCTATGGGGTTTTATTATTTATATTTCATTACTGTTTCAATTTTAGGGAAAATAAAAAACAAACACAAAAAAATCCCAACCAAAATAAACAAACAAAACAAAACAAAAACATCAACAACAAAAAATGGTTTCTTGTGTCTGAGGTGTGAAATTGGCCGCTGTTAACTTTGTCTTGGAATCCAAGGAGATAAATGTGCAAGAGCACTGAGTTTCTTTGAAGTTTAAAAGCAAACCTATGAACTTGATAGAAAATCTTATAAAAAGTGAGACCAAGGATCAGAGGTTGATATGCTCACAGTAGTGTGTGCTGCTTAAGAGATGCCAGTTGGAGACCTGCACATTACAGTAAAGAACAATTTAAAATGTCAGAACAATGGTGATGGAGAAATCCTCCCTAATCTTGATCATGTGCACATCTCTGACAGCTGACACCTCCTTCAGAGGTTTGAAAGAGGTAGATGTAAAACTCTTAAATCCTTTCTTTGTGGACAGAATAAATCTGGATTAGAGCCTGGTCGTAGCTGATCCTCACTGGTACAGCTGTGTACACATCAGAAATATTTTGATCTTTACTCTCTGATAGTCAAGGTTATTCACCTTTCTTGACACAACCTGAAAAGAAGGTTTCCTGGAGTGAAGCAATTCATAATAATTAAAATACTATTGCTGTGGACAGGAACTAGCATTCTTATGAAGGGAAGTCTTTGAAGGAATTTTATCAGGGGGAAAAGAAGACAAGCTAGTATGCTTTTACTCTAAACAAAACAAATACTTACAAGACTATTTCTTACTAACTGCTATTTTATATTCATTGGAATTGAACATTATAGAATGGAGCAGTTACGATTTTTTTCCTGCCTTTACTTCACTGCTGTTATGCATGTTGGGACAGACATTTCAAATTCTATGTTTGTAGATGAACATGCATATTTCCAAAAATTAAACATCCCTGTTAGTGCCCATGGGCATGTGCCAACTTAATATGGAAACATGAAACAAAAAGGCTTTAATTCATACATTACTTGGGATACTCAGATGTTTAAGTAGTCTGCTCTTCCTAGGTTTCATCTATAGTTAGTGCAGAAACTCAGGAAAGAGCTAAATTACAGCAATCAAGAATGTGAAAAACCTGATTAATCCTCTTGATTTACTGTAGAGGGAACAAATGAAGATAAGCCTCATCAGAAATATTGGCCTTCAGGAATTCTTTTGTAGCATATTTCTGTCCATAAAATAATTTAACTCAGTTGCAAAAATCCCAAAGATTCATTTATTAACATAATGGCTGCGTAAAAAAGATACAGCAAAAAGCTGTGCAAAATATTTTTAGGTGTATATAATAGAAATGATGGTCAGTCTCTTGCCAGAATTTAATGTTTGTTAACTGCTGTGGGAGAATGAATGTCAGTATAATTTGCAGTGTATTTTGGTAAAAGAACTAATATAAAGTGGATGCCTTGTACCTGACAAATGAATTACTGAAAAAGAGTTCTGCAAAGGAGATTAGCATTCACAGTATTTCTGTACAGAGAAGTGCAAAAAGATAAAGAAAAATTATCAGAATCCTGTGACATGTTAGTCACATGGATAGGTATCAGACATAGAATCATAGAATCACGGAACGGTTAGGCTTGGAAAGGAAATTAAGATCATCTAGTTCCAATCCCCCTGCCTTGGGCAGGGAAACCTCCTACTAAACTATGTCACCAAAGGCTTTGTCCAACCTGGCCTTCAACACCACCACTGATGGAGCATTCACAACTTCCCTGGGCAACCCATTCCAGTGCCTCACCACCTTCACAGTAAAGAATTTCTTCCACAGACCCAATCTTAACTTCCCCTGTTCAAGTTTGAACCCATTACCCCTTCTCCTCTCAGTACAGTCCCTCATGAAGAGTCCCTCCCCAGCATCCATATAGGCCCCCTTCAGATGCTGGAAGGCTGCTAAGAGATCTCCACACAGCCTTCTCTTCTCCAGGTTGAGCAGCCCCAACTTTCTCAGCCTATCTTCATACAGGATATGCTCCAGAGCCCTGATCATCCTCATGGCCCTCCTCTGCATTTGTTCCAACACTTCCATGTCCTTTTTATGCTGAGGACACCAGAACTCCACACAATACTCCAAGTGAGGTCTCATGAGAGCAGAATAGAGGGGTAGGATCACCTTCCTCATTCTGCTGGTCGCGCTCCTTTTGATGAAGCCCAGGATACGTTTGGCTTTCTGGCCCACAAGAGCATACTGCCGGTTCATGTTCATTCTCTCATCAACCAACACTGTGAAGTCCTTCTCCTCAGGGCTGCTCTGAATCTCATCTCCCAACCTGTAGCTGTGCCTGGCATTGCTCTGACCCAGGTATAGGACCTTGCACTTGGCATGGTTAAACTTCATCAGATTGGCATCAGCCCACCTCACAAGCGTGTCAAGGTCCCTCTGGATCGCATTCCTATCCTCCAATGTATCAACCAAGCCACAGGAATTTGTGTCATCAGCAGACTTGCTGAGAGCACATTCAATCCCACTCTCCATGTCACTGACAAAGATGTTGAATAAGACGAGTCCCAACACCGATCCCAGAGGGACACCACTCGTTACTGGTCTCCAACTGGACATTGAGCCATTGACCACAACTCTGCGTGCAGCCATTCAGCCAGTTCTTTATCCACCGAGTGGTCCACCTATAAAATTGATGTCTCTCCAACTTAGAGACAAGGATGTCATGTGAGACAGTGACATGTACCATCACCACTTCTTAAGTCCAGTGTGATGCTTGAAAATGACAACATGTAAGAACTTCACTATGAGATTACCAAGTAGATAAATTTGGCGGCAGCAGTTGTCCATTTCCTGCAGGAGACAGCTGAAAGTGCTTAAAACCAGTGGTTTATCTACTTAATCTTGTTCTCAAGAACATACCAGAAAAAAAATTCTGTTGACTTATTGGGAAATATTATATGAAAAATATAAAGAAACATACTGCTTATTATAACTCAGTCCTTTTAAAACTGCGAGATATAACCAAGGCCGATAACACTGCAGAATTTAAAAATCAATTGGATAATTATAGTGAACCATGAGTTTTCATAGTAAAGACTAAACAAAGAATAATTTCCTCTACCTCAGTAAATAAACACATGCATGCCTTGGAAAAGATAATAAATTTTCGACCTTCAAGGTATAAGCAGTCTCTAACTAATAGGGTTTTGGAAGAAATACTCAGGAAGATATACTGTATCTAAAGCAGACCTAATGGTTACTGACTTAATGCATTACTAGCTGCTCAGCCATTAGGAAATCTGAGTTCGAAGTGGTACCTAGTGGTGTCTGCAGCACTCTCCCTGAGCTGCCTGATCACTGATTGCCTTACACAGAATTTCTTTACCTTCCTGGTAAAGTAAAAATGTCATAACTTCCTTAGCTTCCTACCCAGGGCCCTTTCTCCTGCATGGAGAAGCTGCATGAATTAGCTCCAGGACAATGCAGAGAGACAGAAATCATGTTATTAATTAGTGGGTTAGCATTTCAGTGTCTGTAAAAATGAGATTCTCTTAGACTGCAATATATGCTGAAAGGCAGAGAAGACTGTCTAATACAGCCCTTATTAGACGTGGAGATGGGACTGCTTCTGCAACCATATGGACAGAGGCTCAAACCCAAAACATAATAGGCACTTAGCAATAGATTTAAGATTAGTGAAAAATTTATGTAAGTAAAATTGGGGGAGGGGGTGAGGGAGGCCAGGGGAGAAGGGGAAAGACAGAAGAACCTAACATACATTTCAGAAGAATCTCTACAAATTTTAGCTCACGCTAAGCCAATGCTAGTCTCAGAATACCCATGAGTAATTCAATGACACAGGGAGATACAGCTGCCAGGAGCTACAGCTCACACAACTTCCTTCAAGGGAATTATTCCAGGACAGGAACAGAGCTGACATCATCTAGAATCATAGAATCACAGAATAGTTAGGGTTGGAAAGGAAATTAAGATCATCTAGTTCCAAACGCCCTGCAGGGGCAGGGACACCTCACATTAAACCATGCCACCCAAGGCTTTGTCCAGCCTGGCCTTGAACACCGCCAGCGATGGAGCATTCACAACTTCCCTGGGCAACCCATTCCACTGCCTCATCACCCTTACAGTAAAGAATTTCTTCCTCAGATCCAATCTAAACTTCCCCTGTTCAAGTTTGAACCTACTACCCCTTGTCCTCCCAGTAGTCCCTCATGAAGAGTCCTTTCCTGGCGCCCCTATCGGCCCCCTTCAGATATTGGAAGGCTGCTAAGAGGTCTCCATGCAGCCTTCTCTTCTCCAGGATGAACAGCCCCAACTCTCTCATCCCATCTTCACACGAGAGGTGCTCCAGTCCTCTGATCATCCTTGTGGCCTTCCTCTGGATTTGTTCCAACACTTCCATGTCCTTTTTGTGTTGAAGACACCAGAACTCCACACAATACTCAAAGAGGTCTCACAAGAGCAGAGTAGAAGGGCAGGATCACTTCCCTCATTCTGCTGGTCACACTCCTTTTGATGCATCCCAGCATACGGTTGGCTTTCTTGGCTGCAAGTGCACACTGCTGGCTCATGTTCACTTTTTCATCAACAAACATGCCCAAGTCCTTTCTTCTCCACAAGACTGCTTTGAATCTCTTCTCTGCCCAACCTGTAGCTGTGACTGGGATTGCTCTGACCCAGGTATAGGACCTTGCACTTAGCATGGTTAAACTTCATCAGATTGGCATCAGCCCACCTCACAAGCGTGTCAAGGTCCCTCTGGATGACACACTTTCCCTCCAACATATCAATCGATCCACAGAGCTTTGTGTCATCAGCAAACTTGCTGAGGGCACACTCAATCACACTGTCCACGTGACCAACAAAGATGTTGAAAAAAACTGGTCCCAACACTGATGCCTTAGATACAATGAAGAAGTTCTTTTCTGAGAGGGTAGTGAGGCACTGGAATGGGTTGCCCAGGGAAGTTGTGAATGCTCCAGCTGTGGCAGTGTTGAAGGCCAGGTTGGGCAGAGCCT
>JASSUY010002237.1:0-33520 GCA_032466535.1 Forpus xanthops
GCGGAAGCAGAGACAGGGCACCTGACCCAAACTGACCAAAGAGGTATTCCATACCACAGCACGTCATGTCCAGGATGCAGAGATGGAGAGCAGGGACCTGGAAAGATGGTGGTGCAGGGGGGTGTGCACAGCATGGCCAGGATTTGATATGAGGTGATGGGGTGCATCGTGTAGTCGAGCTTGGTATCAGGTGATGGGGGGACACTGCATGGCGTGGCCAGGTATCAAGTGAAGATCTCTTGTATTCTCTTTCCTTGTATTTTCTCTTGTATTATTATTGTTAGTAGCAGTAGTGATTTATGTCATACCTTAGTAACTAAATTGTTCTTATCTCAACCTGTGAGAGTTGCATTCTTTTGATTCTCCTCCCCATCCCCTCGGACTGAGGAAGAAAGAGAGGGGAGTGAGTGAGAGAGCAGCTGCATGGGTTTGAGAGCCTCAAACCACGACAGTTGCCCAGGGAAGTTGTGAATGCCCCATCGCTGGCGGTGTTCAAGGACAGGTAGGACAGAGCCTTGGGTGGCATGGTTTAGTTTGAGGTGTCCCTGCCCATGGCAGGGGGCTTGGAACTGGATGATCTTAAGGTCCTTTCCAACCTGAACTATTCTATGATTACTAACTGCATCTATCCTCTCTAGAAAGAAAATACTCATTGAGACATCAGTGTGAAAATTTACAAATTTAACTTTTAGTAATTAACACTTGCCTGAACCCCCTGTTTTCTGGGGGCAAGAAATAAGTCGGCAGTTCTTCTGGATCAGGAATTTTGGGGAATGATTTCATACACTCTGATCGCTGAGGCCACAGAATATGCTGTTTGTCCTAATGGGGAAAGGAATTATTTCTTATTAATTTCTCAACATTTCTAATTAACTTATTTCACATAAACAAGGAAAGATTCACTCTTTCACAACTCCTCTTTAAAAGGGCAAAGCTTATGCCCTTCACTCACTCTATTGGATTCTACACTCCACACTGAAACAATCGAGCGAGCAACAGGGGAAGACTGCAGTGACTGGCTGTGGTCGCTTTGGTTTGCATGAAGATCCAAATTCACAGATGTCATACTAGAAGTTGAAGAGTCTTCACCAAACTAGAAACAACAGAAAACCAGTATTTAATAAAGAGATGATATATTACTGGCTGAATTGCTACACATTATTTTTCCCTGCCATTTGTGTATTTAAGCCTCACCTATAAGCTGAAATGTGGGTGGCAGGGGAAAAAAACAACCCTCTTGATCCACTCACAAAGTGAAAAGTAATATATATGTTGTACATAAGTAAACAATGAAAACAAGTGCAAGTCAACAAAAATTGCTAACAGGTACTAAGCAAACACTTCTTAATAGACCACAAAACCTACTTATCTAGACTGCACAGCTCTAGTGCAAGTCAGGGTTACTAAGGTTGATGACCACAAAAACTACTTATCTAGACTGCACAGCTCTAGTGCAAGTCAGGGTTACTAAGGTTGATGATCACAAAAACTACTTATCTAGACTGCATAGCTCTAGTGCAAGTCAGGGTTACTAAGGTTGATGACTTGCAAAATTATCTTGATAATTAGGGCTGTTTTCTGAACTAGTTAAGTGGAAACTCCAGAACACATTCCACATTACAACATACATGAAACCACAATCTTTATCTGGAGTCCCAACACAGCAGCAGTGTTGCTTGGGTGGCTGTCGTTCCAGATTTTCAGTTTTGGTACACACCTTGCTTCCAAAACTTCCCACTATTCCTTTATCAGGTTTCCTTGGTGCACTGCTTAATTCAAGATATACAATGAGCAAATATCCACAAACCCCGTCTAATACCTTATTTTGGGCTCACTAGATTCAACACCATTGAGTTCTGCTCCTCCATTTGCTAATTGTTTAAGGTGGTTTTGTGCTCCTGGTAAGAAAAAAGACTACACTGCTAGAAGCATGCAAAGTTGCATAGCTTGAGTCATACAACAGTGTATTAAACTAAATTAACTATGACCCATTTTAAGGCTGTGGAGGTAGAGACTGATACAAAATTTTAAGCATGATTCTAAGCTGTTATGTTGGAATATTCTTTCCACTAAGGAGTAGTTCCTGTTCCATACAGCACATAAACATCAGAAAACTCACTCCTTAGAAAACCTTTGCATTAGCTGGCTACTGATTTTTCCTGGCCTCTCTGAAGGAAACTAAAGCAGAAAATTAAACATGTTTTGCTCTTGTAGTATATTTATATTAAGAGAAAGCTGTACTTCCTAGGAGGAAATAACTTGATTACTCTATGCAGGTTGAAAAAGCAAAGGAGCCAATACAGAGGTGTTGTTAACTCATAGGAAACTAAGACTTGGGACTAAAATAATCTTTAAAAATCTCAAATAATTCTAATAGTTCCCTTTCCCACGTTAAACAAAGTCTTACGAAGTAAAACCTCTACATTTCTATAATTCATGGATGATCTCAGCTTGTATAATCAGCAAAAATTAAATGCTTCACAGTCTGGAAAAGAGACTGAACAATTTCTCACTCCAATTACCACACTTAAAAAGTACCCCCTTTGTTAAGCCTCAGAACAAAGAGGGAATATTTTGCTAGCAAGGCAACTAAGATGCAACTTAGAGCAGTGGTATCAAGCCGCAGACAAACCTGAACATATTCCACATTCTCAAAAATGTCCCCACGGTGATAACGAACAGGCTGGTCCCACTGGCAGTGCAAGCTATGCTGCTGACTGCCCAGTCTACAGATCTGATGGTTCCCTGCAGAGCACAACACAATGTCTACTACAAAAGTGAGCTTTCTGAGGAGACAAACACAGCAAACAGTCAACCCTTCCAGCCCAAATTCTGTCAACCCTTTTTATTTATTTAATCAGAAAAGAGGAAATTCCATACTCTTAGAAAGAGGTAAGAACATGCTCAAGAACACATTGTAATCCCTCATTTTAATAAGAAAAACACAACAGCCACTCAGGGCCATCTGTATATATAAAGTTATGTCCTGACATTAATCTGAGTATGTGCAATTCTTCATTGCTATAATGAGCATGAACTCTAAAAAGTTGTACCTAATTGAGCTTCTTTTGCCATCTGTGTCTCATGAATGATGTTCCTCAAGATCTGCTCCTCCTGGATAAGCTTGTACTTGTCTAAGACATCTTGCTGCCTAAGGTAATGGTCATGCTGCTTCTGATATTCCTTCAATTCATTTAATGTTCGCTGAAGCGATCTTGAAAATTCAACAGCAGAAAAGATTTAGTATGAAGGCTTTTTAAAGTATCAGCTTTTCCCACAGTGTTGCACATTTCTTAAAGTATTCTTATGCATAATTTTATTGCACAAAGTAATACAGAAAGTTGAAAAACATTATTCTATTTGAAATGTAAATAAGTGCTCCAACAGAACAAAAGAAGTGAGACTGTATGAACTGCAACTAGGATGCTTCTTTAGTTACCTATGCTGGGCTTCCAGTTTTTGCTCAAGCTTTTGCTGACATAGGACAGCATGCTTCCTTTTTACTGCTTGCTCAAACCCTGGTTTGGCTTGTAGAGCATGATCGTAACACAGGACTGAGTGGTTGTACTCTCCAAGCATCTGAAGAAGGAGGAAGAAAGAAAGAATTAGCCACTGTCTGGTGAGTCATAAAAACATTCCATTTATAAAGAAGTCATTAATTCAGATTTTAATTTGTGGTAACAAGCAGCCTGTTTCTGAAACTCAAAACACTGTACTAAAGAAAGGCTGCAGGAGAATATCCCTGGGATATGAAATGCATGTGAAACACAAGACACTGTAAAAGAGTACAGCTTTATAAAGTCAAGCCAGAAAGATTAAGTATAATTTGGTTTTCTACAAATCTTGAAAAATAAAGATAGTATTTACTGCATATATATTTCCCAAAGTGTAATAGCTGGTAAAGAAGTCACTGTAATCCAGAGCTGCATGGACCACGATAGCTGCATCTGCAGAGAAGTGAGCTCGGTGCAGAATATTTGCCAAATTCACCAGTGCAATATCTTTATTTTGCCTAAAAGAAGAATATTAAAAGAAAAAACAGATATTAAAAGAAGATCCAACTGTCTAAGAATCATTCATTCATTCTTCATATATTAAATATGTAATCTGATAGAAAATGTCTAAACTATTTATGTACCTAGTATAGCATATAAAGACTAAGAACAAGTAACATGGCTTATTCCTTAGGATACAGTCTTGGAAACTAAAACCTGTTTAACTAATTAGGATAACCAGGAAAGTAACCTGAAATAAATCTTTATGGCAATTCTTACCTTGAAGAAAAATGAAGAGCACGCATGGCACATTCTACTACTTGGTATGGCTCATTCTTTATTCGCCAGTAAAAAGAAGCCATATTATAAAGTACCCAGGAAGAAGAGTTCTGCAGTAAAGAGAAACATATTAACTGTACTGAAACATGAACTAAAAGGTTAATCAGGGTTTCAATTACTACGGGATAGAAAGCTGAACACCAAACCTGCTCACCCATTTCCTTTAGAAAGCTGCCATTTGGCAACAGTTGTGATGTTCAGAAAGAATGAGCTGGCATATAAATGCAGTAAAGAAACTTCTGCCTTTCAAACAGGTAAAAATTCAAGATGAGATTAAATGAAGTGGCAGTAGTTCAATCAGCAGCAGCTTAGCTGGTGTTGAATGACGGTTCCTATATCTTGCAGGAAAGCATTCAGTAAGACCACATACATTTCAGTACTATTTCTTTGTTCAAGTTTTGGTTTAAAAGCTTATGCATTTTTGTTTACAAGCTTTTACTTATTACCTTGAGAAAGCAATGAATGTGGTTTGCCAGACCACAGAATACATGACATATTAAAGATGACAGTCAGTACTTTTCTAGCACTCTTTTTGGGCATACAGTAAGATTACAGTTTCATACCTTCATTAGCCCGTCATAAATACGATGACCTATTTCTTCTATACTTCTTCCCAGCCTCCGTGATAAGTATGTGAAGATTGGATCTTCTTTAGGTAACAAGGGTGCAGAAAGGTTAACTCTTTCTTGGACACCCTAAAATAAAAATAGAATATAGGTATTTGTTAACACTTTAACTAAAAGCAGAGAAATAGACACAAGAGCATGACTCCCAGGAAAATGTAGTTTGCTTATTTTACATTCCTATCGTCCTTTCATATCAAGATCTTAGGGACTTGATAAGATAATGTCACCTCTGACACATGGATAACACATATTATTATAGATAGGCAAACACCAGAAGAAGCCAAAAGCAGCCTCTGCCTGTGAATGTTATGGAAGTATTTACTTCTGGTAGCACTATGTATCTGGCAGCTATTGATTTCATTAATGACCACTGAAGCACTTATGTTTGTCAGATCACAGGCACACTCAGAAAGTATCCCTACATCTCTTCTCTTTCTTCCTTCTGCAACAACAAACATACTCCTTTCAAAAGTACATCCGGATCCAGGAACAGAGCTAAAATACTTCAGTTCCTGTTTTGTCGATAAGAAAATCCTTATTTATTACTTACAATAAAGTAAGTACCAAGATATAAGCACTACAGCTGCATTAGAAAATCTGCTCACATGATACTGTCAAGAAAACCAGCTTTTTTAATCCACCACATTTCCAGTGTAACCTTTCTCAAGCAGATGAACTTCATACTAGTAAAGAACATTTATCTCACCTTCGAGGTCAGGGCTTGACATTCAGACACCAAAGAGACAGCCAAGTATGTGAGGAGCTACCTACAAGCTTGCACATAATTTTCTGACCCTCAATTTTCACACAGTTTAATGACACTGTTCAACACTCTCCAATTTCACCTGAAACAATTCACAAGTTCAAGGCATTTCTAATAAAAGCTACCATTTTACTAATGAAATGTGTGTTATGAAAAAACTCCATTTTCCTAAAAGCACCCTCTAAAACCAGGCAAAAAATAACAAAAGAGAAATAAGATTTGTGTATCTGATGGAACTGCCCTCCTATAAGCAGGGCATGAAAGAAGTCTGAAACTGTCTTGAAAGATTACAGTATCTTTAAATCTTCACTTAGAACTGCCAGAAGAAGTTTTCTGTCCCTCTTCATGATAAGGGAAAAAAACCCCATACTTGCATTTGCTCACTCACCCGCAAGTGCTGAAAAGCATGAATACTGTATGGAAGATCTAGAACTTTTGTACAGTCTGGCTGCTGCAGGTCTGGAGGGACTGGCGACTTTGTGTCTATATAGTCTTCAGGGCTGAGGACATAACAACGTAACACAGTAGACTTCAGATTAAAATGCTGCTAAAGCTTATAAAAGTATTGCAGTTGACAGACAAAATACACTGATTTGACTGCTACACAAACCCTGGTTTTGAGCACGTCAGACTATGTCTGATGTCTTCACAGATTTCAGTTGTATCAGAATGTCATCACTATAGGATAAAGTAAACAAATTTCTGTCTGCTTTAGAGAGAACATCATCTTTTGGATAAACTCCAAAATATATCAGTGTAATTCTAGTGTATCACTACAATGATTAATGATCTATCTGCCAGGCAAATGGCAACACATGCAGAAGTCTCTTCAACCGAAACAAACAAACCCTGAGTATTAGTGAGAAGCCCAAATGAAGGTATCTTAGGATAAAATTAATCTTTTCCCACTTCAAGTACTCATCTGATTACGTTTTAAAACTACAAAACCAAATCAGTCAGCCCTGAAGATGAATTGCCAGTGAAGCTGAATGTCAAGCTGACTGTCCACGCATCCCTCACTTGCTAAACACAAGGGATTAAATACGAGCAGAAGGTTCAACTGCTTGGTAATCAAAAGCATTACATTCACATTTAGGTCAAGCCAGTGCCCACTACAAGACATATATCTAGCTCAAAACATCCAAAGCACACTCTGGTAAATTCAACCCTCTTCTACATGATGCACATCAGTTTAATTCATGTTTGGTTGTATCAGGTCAGTCACAGTGGCAGAACTGACTAGGAGCCTGGGAACAGACTGGATAAGTTCTAGGGCATGGCTAACATGAACAGTTTGTGGGAGACAGCATTTCTGTGTTGTACCCTTTCATGATCTGTGGCAGAAGTGGTTTCACTTTTATTCCACACTACCACAAAATAAAACAACTGTCACCTAAAGAAGGGTCAATAATAGCATTTTTCTTTTTACTTGCATTTAGAGGTTTTGTTGATTTTTTTTGTTCAGTAAAAACCTAAAAATATAAGCATCTTATTACCGGATATCTTTGCTCTCTAAGGTGATGTACGTGCCATCATAAAGATCCAGGTCCCCCAAAGGCACCTTGGCTTTAATGCAGTCCGGATCCTCTTTATTATGCCTTTGTTCCAGCCCTGTGTCTCTGTCCTCATTTTCCTCTATATGAATCTTTTGAGCAACTAACTGCTTCTGTAGGAATAAAACAAAAGGAAGAATGCATACACATGAAAGCAAACTCTACAGATGCTAGGAGCTGAACAGTTCAACTTTTTCTTTAAAGTCCATTTGCAGAAAACCTAAAAGCTGTCTTCAAATTTTCGGAGTATTTTCCTGTATTTTACAACATCTGTAGGACATCTTTTGATTTAGATGGAATATAAATACTTTAACTAGAGATACACAACTTGAACAGGACATTAGCTCTCCTGCTGTACCTAAAAAGAGGGCTAACAGCATTTCAAATTCATGGCTGGCCACTCAGAAAAGGAAGAAACAGTTGTTAATAGTACATCAACTTTTCCATATTTGGACCCTTCTTCAGTTTATGACTTCACAGAAATAATAGATATTTCAAACAAAATGAACTTCTTAATCACTCAGCATGCCAAGTACAACTGAGGAGGCAGATTAATGCAAGAACAGAGACTAGTTTTTATAGATTAGCTTATGATGTGCCTTAGGAACTACCTGTTGCCCCATAAAGCTCATAGGTATTGATTAGCAAAAGCGGGGAATAGACTAATGATGTGTCACAGCACAGTAAGCTGTGTTTCAGTCTCACTAGATCTGTAAATTGCAAACTCATTAAATATCATCAGGATTTGTATGTGTGATATAAGAAAATTTGCATTTTTAATTACACAATACTATGCAATACCAGAGAAATATACAGTAGTAGCAGCTTGCAGATCTTAACGATAACTTCTGCTGAAAGTCATTCGTATGCCACAAATTGTAGACTAGTAATTTCCAAACCCACAACCCATGCCCTGAAAAGCTTATAACTATTGTTCCATCCACAGGTAAAAAGCCCATTACCACAAAAATGAGTATACCTTAAAGAAAAAGGCTGGTTGAATACAATCACATAACAGACAGTCCTACTTTTTTCTCCTCCCTTCCACTTCTCCCATTCACATAAAGCTACCTCTGGTGCTCATCTAACTTCCCAGTTAACTGGTTACGCCAACCTGACAAAACCAAAGCTGACACAGAGAAAAGAGTGCACTGACAGAAGAAAGGCTGTGACATGTTCACTTGCCCAGCCCATGCTATATTTAAACTGTACCAGTTTGAAGTTCATTAAGCTCTTTTCAGAAGGGTGTTCTCAGACCCTTTTTCAACAATAAATGGGCTTGAAGAAAACCAAGCGCCCTTCTGGAATACAGCAACGGAACCCAGTACCTAAATGACTTTACTTAAAAATGTTAGGATTTATGGATAACAGCGAATGGTAGAACTGATAACCTAGACAATAATCACCTGCTGAGCAAACTTAAGGCACAAAATTTTTGAGATCTAAAGAATTATTCATCTTCTCACTGAAGCAGAATTATGCAAATAATAACTTCTGGTCCCTCTCTAAAGCTATCACTAAAAAGTCTAAGGAAAAAAAATCAGTATTTTCAGAAATTAGTTAGCACTCAACATTAATGCATTACCTCCAGTTCTTTGAGGTAGTTAACGGTTGTTTCTTGTCTCATTAGTATTACCAAATCATGTGGGTTCCTCAAGTTCATTGGTGAATCCACCTGCAAGATATTTCAACAGCCCATCATGTAAGACATTCTCCTAAAAAGACTGATTTTAAAAGGTAAGAAGTTATGTTCATCAACTACAGTTTGTCTGTTCAGAGGTTTCCTGTTCATTCAGCACCATAATACATCCATAACTTCAATATGCACTTCAAAAAACACTTATTTCAGAATCCAATTCAAACCAGGCTTTAATTTTAACCCTATTTTAGTTTATTCAGGCACACAACTTCTAAGCATAAGAGGCAAGCAAACTTCTCATAACAGACATTACTAAGAGAACTTACAGCTATAATTCCAGATACCAAGTACCCCTCAATGATCCGTATCAGTACTGATTTCATATTGATGTTGTTATTGAAGTAGTAAAGCCTACAGTATTTTACTTACATATATTAATATTTCAATATACATATTGGAATGCACATATTTCAATACATATTTCTTATTTCCTCCTACAGGCCCCATCTCACTTTGAACTGGTTGCACACAGAGTTATGTACTGATTGTAGCACTTGCTACGCCTCATTTGCTAGGGAGGCTACTGTGGTATGTACAAGCGAATGAGATACGAATTTGCAAAGAAAACAAGGTAAAGTTTTGCTGTGTTTAAAGCACTTATCACCCATTCCTAAATTGCACTGTTCCTCTGACATGTAATGCTTGCATGATACTACAGTCACTGAGAGCAAAGTCAAGCTTCAGCTCTACTTTCAGTGACAAACTGCATCTGGGGAGCAATTTTTTACTGAACGTTATGCAGGCATCACCATTTAGAAAGCTTTATTCTGAAAGATGAAGGAACTTGGCTATCATTCATTCAGAAACAGAATGATGTTCAGGGACAGCTTCTGTTTTGAACTTCTGATAAAAGAGTCTCATGAGAGTTAGGTCTGAATGTAGGGTTTGGGAATTGGGAGTGGGATGTTACCAATCCAGCATGACAGAAAAGAAACGCAGTGAGTACCAGGTTCATACGAGCACTACCTGGCAGCAGCAATCAAAGTGACAACAATCAAACAGCAATGTCACTGAATTCATTCATAAAGTTATGGCAATCCACCAGGAAATCATCTCACGTTAAACAGCATGCATGGTATTTTTTCTTTACTCTTCACATTTTCACTTCTGGATCTGACCTCAGTTTATCACTAGCAAATGATACATGACAGTAATGATAGTAATGCTTTCTAATGATAGTAAAACCCTTCAACCTAGTAGAAAGTTCCTATTTCTATAATTCTATTACTATATGATTTCATTAGTATGTGCTTAGATGATTCAATTACTAAATAACCTTAGCAGTGTGGAAATAAAATCTTTAAAACCAAAACTTTACTACTAAATCCAACCTTATAGTTATTTACATTCGATTTTTTTCGCACTCTGAAAGTTTAAGATTTCCACTGCACGAAACTTTCACAGTAAAGACTATTATTAGCTCCATTTTAGGTGCAATAATTGCATTTCAATTGAAAAGATAAGCAACTACATTGGACAACCACGCAAGGTTTGTAAAGGCAACTTAAGCCAACACATCCAATGCATTCAGAGCACTTTTGACAGCTTGTAAAAGTAAGATGAATATACTGTCTCAGTCCTCATACTCTTCAGTTTATACATTTACAATATAAAGGCATCACAGAATGAGAACTGAGCAAATAAAAAGCATTCAGAGCTATGAGAAAATGCTATATGACACAAATAGACACAAAGGAAACAGATTCTTAATTGAAAACCACAGGAGATCTTATGGTATCATGCCTGCAAATGGGGAAAACAATGCCAACTTGGCCTTCAACAGGCTCAAGTTCAGAGGACGATGGTGCTCAAACTTAAGAACTTCATAGCATTTAAAATGCAATTTCCTGAACTGCTTACATTGATCCAAAAGGGAAAAGGATCCAAGCAGGGGAATTTCCTTTTCCTACTACCTGTAATCTTATAGCTCCACTGAGAAACAGACCAGTTGAAAAATAACAGATCAAACAATTAGTTTTCAGGCACATCAGCAGATGAGTCTGAACTGGCCTCAAGTGTGCCCTTCATCACCCTCCTCTCCATAGCAAGAGCCATGTGGCTCATGAACTGCAATCTGTTCCTCTCATCCAGCCAGCAATGCTGTCAAGGCTTGTGGTCCATTATTCACCACTTACAACACCCCTCCCCAGATCAAACACATTTTCTTTTACCGTGCCAGCCATTTCCACAGCTGGAAGACAACAAAGCTGACCTACAAAGTTGTGAAGAGTAGCAGTACTACATTGCCATCAAGAAATGCACTAGTCCAAATAAAACAAATTTAATGGATACCTGGAGACTGTTCTGGATTACATTCCTTCCTTCCCACAAGAAAAATACTCCAGGTCATTGCTATAGTTCCCCTCTTTTATGACAGTTCAGGTATTTGCAAATAATTATGCATTAAAACACCCCTGCATGAAATAAAGGGTGTGCGTGGCCTCCATTTTACCAAGCTTCACTAGATTTGCTGATGATACAGCCCGGGGACTGCTGGGATGAACTGAAGACTGTATTTGTTCTGAGCACTGCTGAAGATGTGCCTGGTACAGCATTTGCATTTGAAGTCAGTTTTTATACTAGTAAGGAAAACAGCACAAAACTTGGCTCTGGAAACTAGCACAGGTCTCACTTCAGTTAAAACTTCATCAGAGGGCAGGTGCTACTTCAACACTGGAAGAGCTAGAATCAAATATTAAGGCGTCCTCAGATGCTTCTTTTTACTCTAGGATTGAATCTACTGCCAGGCAGGACTTGGTCTCACTTTACAGTGTCATGCCTTCTTCCCTGCCACACAGAAGGCTGCAGATACACAAGCATAGAGTGCTACCATAAATTCAAATTGCATTAGAAATCATAGCTTCACTTTTATGACAGTGGTCTACTACAGATCCTTCACCCTTCATAGAATCGCAGAATAGTTAGGGTTGGAAAGGACCTTAAGATCATCCAGTTCCAACCCCCTGCCATGGGCAAGGACACCTCACACTAGGCCACGTTGCCCAAGGCTCTGTCCAGCCTGGCCTTGAACACTGCCAGGGATGGAGCACTCACAACGTCCTTTGGGCAAGCTGTTCCATGCAAAGTCTGTTGCACCCCACCACCTGATCAGGGGAGTGAAACACAGATGGATGTTGTGGTTTAGCTCACCTTTTGCAAAATGTAAGCAACTCCCTGCGACGTTCTACTGGGATGAAGTAGAACAGACATCAACCTGCAGAGCACCTACAGCTTCCTGGTGATGACAGTAGAGATGCCTGCTATACAACAGATTCTTGTCCTGACTCACTCAAAGCATTGGACTGATGCCACCATATTCATTTACTTTTCCTCCAAACTGCTGAAACAGTGACATTCAAGATGAAGTGCTTGAAATGCAAGAATCTGACTTCAATTCAAACACAGTAAACAGGAGAAAAAATAGTGCTGAAAAGCTTTCCTTGAGCCCCTGGCGGCTCTTACAGCTACACTGCAGAACGCCTGCCAGCAAACCACTTCTAGAATAAGTGTGCTCTGTTCAACTTTGCCCAAAGGTGAAAGTTTCTTTATAAAGCACAGTTCAAATTTATTCACCATCACAAAGTACACCAAGAACCTGACTCAGTAAGAAACACACAGGATTTGTGTAACAAAATAGCCCAAGACATCAGAGTCGAATCAAACCAGGAAGTTTTGGAGTACCTCCTGCATTACCTGTGCATATCGAAGTCATTCAATAACTACACTTGTAAGTTTTGCCAAACCTTTCGGTATATTTTCCCCAAATCTGTTATAAATGAGGGTCAATGAATGCCTCAGTCTACTATTTATAGGTAAGACAACTTCTTTTTAAAGTACTGTGGAAATCTCACCCTTAACCAAGGCACAGGAACACCAAAATTCAGTGCCACTGCATGTCCTAAAAGGATTCTACTACACACAGAAGGTAGAATATGTCAGAAAAAGTTGGAAAAGATACTACATCAAATGATGGTATACAGCTAAATAGCTCCTCATAGTTCTTTTATAGACTTGTTTTACAGATAGTGGATCTTCTGTCACCATGCTTGGAAAATGAAGGCAATTCCCACTCAAATAGGCTGGAACCGCTTGCAGACTCAGTGGGAGTGAAGCACCCAAAAACTGATGTTTGCATTATGGTATATTCTTGCTGTCTTGAGATACTCTATATTCCAACACAGCATTCCTGAAAAAGCTACCAAAAAATCTGTATATGTTTCAGTACAAAACAAGCACCAGCTTATCCAAATGATGAACAGAGAGTGACAGAAAATACTTGTTCCAAGAGAAGTCAATGAAAACTTCACACAGAAAAACAATGCAGAATTGAGTTTTTATAAGTACTGAGCCATTTCAAAGCTTACAGCTGCAGAATCTGTTAACAAATAGCATTAGGTGTTTGGATATTATTTAGAGTAGCTGTACTAGAGGAAAAATAGAAGCTTTAAACACTTGTAGCACTTCAAGACTAAAACCTAACCAAGTCTCAGTATTGTTTGAATAGATGTGCTCAACTGAGACCACTTCCAGAAGCACATGAGCTGCAAGTATCACAGATAACAGATCTAAATACAAAGGAAAACAAGACTTTATTTGTAAAACCACTTGTCTGCAATGTGTTGTTGGTCATACTTAAGAGTATAAAACCTCTCGCTGAGGTTTATATTCTACAGTAGCAAATCAAATGCCAGCCATACACACTGTTGAACCAAAACAAGAAATGGAGAGATCACTCATATACATTAGTAATGAACAAGTACTTGTTTTCATAAAGACAGACTGATTCCTGCTGCCTGCTCCCTGCCAAATCCTAAAAATATGAAGCGTTCCAAAGTTGAAAGTACAGAAAAGGAACACTACTAATTAGACTTACAAGACACCTACAAAAGGTCAACCCTGAGCAGTGATTTCTTCAGCAAATGGAACAGCAGACAACCCATTAGTTTTTTCCTGGTTAAACTTTAAGAGAAATTACTTTATTCAGTGATGTATTTTTAGGGTAGGCACTTTATGCCAGGGTTCTCATTTCCTCACTGGAATAGGTAGTAATTAGGTAGGGATTCAGCTTTAAGTGTTAAAAGAAGAATGCAGCTATATGAAATAACAGACTCTTGCTAACTTTGGTCTTCTGGGATTTGATGGGGGCCTTCATGCAAACATGTGAGGGCCACTTCTAGACTATCTTTCTGCTGTGAAGCTCACAATATGGGGAAGCCATTGCCAGGTACCAACCACAGCTTTTACCACAGATTAATCAGTTTTGAACAGTTCATTTGTATCATCTTGTCAGTTTGTCCTAACCTTCTCTGAAAAGACACTGAAAACAGCATGAGAAGCCAAGGAAATCAAAGCGTGAAGATACTAAGAGGAACGAGACCTGGGAGCCTCCCTGTGCCCAGGGGCCATAGGCTGTACAGAAACACCAAGAGTGAAGGAGTGACCAATTCGACTTGGGCTTAAACTAAAAGAGGAGAAGTTCAGGTTAGATACAAGGAAGAAGTTCTTTGCTATGAGGGTGGTAAGGCACTGTCACAGGTTGCTCAAAGAAGTAGTCAATGCTCCATCCCTGGAAATGTTCAAGGCCAGGTTGGATAGAGCCTGGGAGACATGGTTTAGTGTGAGGTGTCCCTGCCCATAGTAGGGGGCTAGAACTGGATGATCTGAAGGTCCTTTCCAGCCCTAATTATTCTATGATTCTATGACATGGTGCTTACCAGCCACTGCTGGGGCCTTCTGGACTTACACACTGAACCACCTTGGCATACATGACTATGCAAGGCTAAATCCAGACATTTCTGTATTAAAGCTTTGCTGTTGGCATACAAAACCTGGCAGAGACTGCAGCAGGCATGAGGGGCACGAGACCAACTTCCTTATTTCAGCAGCTCTTCAGTTCTGCCTCTTCGCTCCTCCGCCTCAAATGCAAATCTTTCACCGCTGAGCTGAGAACAGTGAAATCTACTTCCCCACTGCTGCCCCAAAGAGCAGAACATTTGCATTTGTGACTGCACTCCACACACAGGCTACCACAAGACCTATTTTTATCAAATTCAGGTCTAGCCATGACCTTCACAGCTATACAGAAAGACAAAGGCAGCACTCCCCTGCAAGCAGGCAGGTTCTAGGTCAGCAGCATCCCACTGGCGACAAGGATGTTGAGTGCCTCAGCCAGTCACTACACAAAATGTTCAGGTTCCAACTTTTCAAACATGCTTACGAAAAAGCAGAACATTTAAGGTGAAGGAAGTTTCTAAAAATATTATTTTCCACACCAGAGGAAGGCCTAAACCCCACAGCCCTTTGGTGATCAATTGGCAAGTCCTAAACCAGCAAGTTTCCCTTTTCCTGAGGATAAGCTGACCTATGCTTCAAAACCATCACACTTCAGCTCATCACCCTGGGGCTGGATGACGGCTAACAGACTGCAGCAGACTCACACCAATCCAGCCTAGATCCATTTGCAGTCACTCATAAAGAGGCACTGGTAACAGTTTTGGCAAAGGCATGCTACCACCTTACACACTTCAGGAAGAATGTGGGGTTTTTGTTTGGTTGGGTTTTTTGTTTAGCTGATAACAGACTCAGAAGGATAAGAAATGGCAGCAAATAAAGAGGTCATACAGCCAAGCAAACCGTTAAGAGAAAGCACAAAGCAAACATCCACCTGTCATTGTCAAGATAGGTCTGCGTGACTACATATATCACAGAAGATGCCTTTGTAGGGAGAAAATAGCTTTTTATTTGGCTGCAATTGATTTTCAGCTTTCTTTGGGTTTGGATGGTGACTTTTCCTACAGTCTTCAGCATATGGACCACTGCTTTCATCTCAATGTGTTTGCATACACATGCAGTCAGATGACAGACATCAGTAATGCATGAACCAACTCTGAAGCCATCCATGAACCATGTTGCCTTGCTGCAACTTGAGGCACACTTGCATTCAAACCCACAACCCGAAGAACAACTGTTAGGTAATATCTCCCCTCTATACTTATATTAAGCCAGAATTAAGCACACTACTGCACTACATGGAATTCAGATGTCTTAGCCCTGAACAGGCCAACCAGCACTGTTGTTCACTCTCTTCTCCAGACCATTTCCAACAAACTTCAAAACACACAATGGCACACTAAAAACAAAACCACTTTTTGCCAACTCGGATTCCTTGCCAGAGGCTCTCTGCTCTTGGTAGCACTTCCCCAGTCCTGCTCTGGACCATCTGCCCGGGAGGCTTCTTTGCTTCTTTTAGTCTGGTTACTCAGAACTTCTTCAGTATTTATATTTGTCTGCATAAAGCCAGACTTTTGAGTCCCTGCAAACCTGCACGGCTTTAATTGCCTCCACGAAGGGCTCTTTAGAAAGACCCCACCGCAGCTCTGCTATGTCAGGTCTCTGAGAGATGACAGCAGCTGATCCCCATCAGCAGAGCCATGAACAACTACTGAAATAATTTCCTGCATCACATTTAATCTGTCAACTGTCCATCCTCTCCATTAACAAGTTTTTCTCTCCCCTTGAAGTACACATATTTCTGCAGCTTCCCTACTGGCAGGTAAGCGCTGTCTAAAATCAGTTATGTATTAGCCTGAACTTTATACCTCAACTTGTGAAATGACAAGGTTTATAAACATGTGCACTGAGCAGATATAATCTCATTAAAGAGAGACAATTACTCAGTCCCTAGCTTTGCAGGAACACGCATCTGAAGGTGGACTCAGACTAAAAAGAAAAACATAAACTGATCCAAAGAATGATGTATCTGACCTGAAAACAGACTACTAGAGCAGCAGATAAAGCTTGATGGCTTTTCTCTTGACGGCTTACTGAGACAATGAAATGTTACATGCACTGCTGGGAATTAATTTGTTTCATCATTCAGAGATGCTCACTAGAAACTGGAACAGCAGGGCCTACTTAGCGAGCGCTCCCATTTCCTAGATGAGATGTTGCTGATATACGGAGAATTGTTCAGTTTGCATTCATTTTGCCATCCCTGTCAGGTTGTTATAGCACTAGCAACTGCAGTGAGAGTCTCAGGGTACTGCTAGCGGTCTTATGGCACAGGAAAATCCATCTCACTTGTATGTAGTCTCATATTAAAGGCTTATGCACTTGCTGTGTTATACAAGGAGAAATAGCTGACAGAGATTTTACAGCAACAATATAAACTATTTTCACCCTTCTTCCCCCAGATATTCCATTTTGTATATTGGCCATGGTCTGTAACTTCTGCTTTCAGCATCTCATCTATAGCACACTTTCGTAACACAGAAATCAAGGCTCACAGTAGCAAAACTAAAAGTCACAGGGCAATCACTTGTCACTGGTGCTTATCTGGACATCCACAATGGCTCATTTAGCAGGGGAACTGTTTGGGCCTTACTAGCACTTAAGTTTTGCCCACTGAATGAATGGGCGTTATTCAAATGAAGTGAGATAGTCCAAGTGAAGATTAACCCTGTCCCTCTGTAAACATGGTGACAATCTTTAAAAATGGGTTTCAGACTGTTTGAGAATAGAAACATTTATAAAATTAAATAATACTGATGCTACTTAGCACCACCCCTCTCAGCCGCCAGACAATACCTGCCACTTTCAGTTAGAGACTGCTGCGCTGGAAGTGCTGTGATCAATGGTGCAACATCCAAAAGGAGCTGATCACCAGCAGCATCCTCAGGGATCAATACTGGGAGCAGCAGTAATGGCTTTACTAATTACAAGAGAAAATGAACCTGAGCAAGCTTGGTGTCCTCTGCAAACACAGGGTGAGGAATAGCCATGGCAGGACCTCATGAAGTCAACACAGCAGGCGCAAATCCAGTGCTTGGGATGCAATAGCCCCATGGAGCAGGAAAGACTGGGCTGAACAGAAAACAGCTTTGCAGAAAAGGATGTTTGGGCTCTGGTGGGGAAAACGGTGGCAATGAGCCAGCAGTGTTTGCCCCTGCAGCTGCGGCAGCCAAGTGCATCCTGAGCTGCAGCAGCAAGGTTGGAGCCAGCAGGGTAAGGGACCTGATTATCCCCCTCCACCATGAGGACGCACCTCCCTCAGCTTTCTGTCCCCAGTTTCAAGGCCAGCAGAGCCCATTCAAGGTGGCCTGGAGCACATAACATACAGGGCATCTGAGAGAAGCAGGCTAGCTCAGCTGCAGGGGGATATTGCTGCTGTTGTCAGCTTCCTAAAGACAGAGTACATAGAAGACGGAGCCAGACACTTCTTGGGGTGTGACAGTGAGAGGCATTGGGCATCTGTTGCTACATGTGAAATTTTAATTAGAAAAGATGACAAAGAATTCACACTGAAGGCAGCTGACCATGGGACCAGGCACCCAGCAAGGCTGTCAGATCACATCCACAGACACAAAATTCAGCCTGACACGACCCCCAGTGAGCTCTGAAACTTGAACCTGGGCTGCTGTGCAAGCACCAAGAACTAGCAGACTGGATCGATACCTGGATGGTCAAAAGAGAAGTCTACAGTACTATGGAAAACCCAACGCAACAATATTTTTCTACAAGAGTAAATTAATTAGAACTAGTAGAGAAGCCGGTAAAAGGGAGCTTCTCGGAAGGGGGCCTACAAGGACACCAGAGAGGGGCTCTTCAACAGGGACTAGTGACAGGACAAGGGGTGATGGGCTCAAACTTAAACAGGGGAGATTCAGGTTAGATATAAGGAAGAAATTCTTTATTGTGAGGGAGCTGAGGCACTGGAATGGGTTGCCAAAGAAAGTTGTGACTGCTCCATCCTGGCAGTGTTCAAGGCCAGGCTGGACAGAGCCTTGGGTGACACGGTTTAGTGGGAAGTGTCCCTGCCCATGGCAGGGGGTTGGAACTGGATGATCTTAAGATCCTTTCCAACCCAAACCAGTCTTCAGCTGAGAAGCTGAAACACCAGACACTGCAGAGAAACACAAAAAGCTGCACAGGCAAAGTGTTCATGAGATAAATGCGGGCAAAGTCACACTGAAAATGCACAAAATAACTGGAAAGAAGGACTGAATGGCTAAATGTACTGGTAAAAATACAGGTTCTCATGATAAATACAAACTTCAAGACAGTCTGAACAACGAAAGCAAAGGGATGTTCGGCAGAGAAATTTTAGGCTTATGTCTTGTTAATAAGTCTTAGAATTAGATGGATAGCTCAAATATTTGGGAATGTTGTGGTTTTACCACTGAATTGATAAATCAGTTATGAATCATCCCACTGCCAACGAATCACAGATTATCCTAAATTGGAACAGACACCAGGATTGAATCCAGCTCCCTGCTCCTCACAGGACTACATGAAGCTAAGCCATGTAACTGAGAGCATCATCAGGACACTGCTTGAACTCTGACAGACTTGGTGCTGTGACCACTTCAATGGGGAGCCTGTTCAGTGACCGACCACCTTCCCAGTGAAGAGCCTGTTCCTAATGTCCAATCTGAACTTCTGATGCAGCTTCATTCCATTTCCTTGTGTCCTGTTGCTGGTCACCAAGAGAAGAGATCAGCACCTTCCCCTCCACTGCCTCCCTTGAGGAAGATGAGGTCACCCTTCAGCCTTCTCTTCTCCATGCTGAACAACCCAAATGACCTCAGCCACTTCTCAGAAGTCATACCCTGAGGGCCCTTCACCATCTTGGTCACCTCTGGATACAGTCTAATAATTTGATTTCCTTCTTCTTCCATTGAGGATCCCCAAACTGCACACAGTACTTGAGGTGGGGCTGCACCAGTGCAGTGTAGAGTGGGACAACAATTCCTTCCTACTGTTGGACAATGGAGATGACCTGTTGGGTTTGCTGCTGATGCTGACTATTGACCCACTATTACATTTTGGTTTTTAAAACAACATCCAAGTCCACTCCAGAAAATGTCCACTCCTCTCCACTGCCCAAAACAAAGTGGAAAAAATATAATTCAGAGGGGTTCTGCAGGGATGGCAATGGCAATAACCACAAATTTAAGTACCATTTCCACAAAAGTACAGAGCTGACCGTAACAGATGATGAAATACATCTTATTACAAAAAACTCACTGGCAAATTAGCAGCATTACATCCCAGCTACTGAAGAATCCTTCCCATTCCAAGTAGCACCGTATTTATAATTTGAGCTCCCTTGCTGGAAATGGATGGATCGATTCTGACCATAGAGGCAAGAGAAGTTATTCCACAAACATTTTACCACTTCAGCTATAAACCTTGAGAGCTTTATACACAGAACATGCGAATGCCTCTACTCAGAGAGAACTGGTAACTGTAGTAGAACAGGTTACTGCATAGCAATGGTACAATGGAAGCTTTGACATACATCCTCAGTTAACTGACATCATAAAATGCCATCAGTACTGAATTCAGCTAATCAGGTTTTCAAGCAGTTTGAAGCTAATTAGATTTTTCCCAGCTACAGTTTCTTTTCATGCAATAATCAAACCAACATGCAACCCAAATTTGATAATACACAGTCAATACACAGAGAGAGAGATGCTCCCAGACCATTACCATACACTCTCACCACTTCCCAGTGAGGAAAGGAGATGAGACAGTGCTGTCATTCATTCATTTATGATTAACCAGGGTGAGAGCCAGGGTCCACACAGATTCAAGTGCCTGGGAACCATAAAGCCCAGCAGAGGCTTCCCACAGAGACAAGCCAGTTCCACCCTAATGCTTTTTGACAGGAGACCCGACTAAAGGTTCTCACCCAAGGAAAGCAATGTTAGCAGGCACTCATCTCTGTTTTTACGAGGGGGACTGCTGCTTCCTACAGCGATTCTGCTGTACAGAAGGGCTCTGGCAGTTACGCTTCAGAACCGAAGCAGATCAGACATGAAAGTGGATTTCTGGCGCTGTTCCCCCTACAACAAAGGGGGAGCAAAGCATGGAAGCCCCAACATGAGAAACACACCGACCCTTTCAGCCGGTTACTGCACACGAGGCACAGCCCGGTATCAAAATAAACCGCTCTAACCCTCTTCCTTATTCCCAAAGGAACACACCAGCCGGGACAGGCTCATCTGCGCCGGACCAAAGCAGGACCCCAGCTCCGCGCTTACTCAGCAGCTCGGCCTAATGAGCCGGAGGCTGTGGGGAGGCTGCAGGTGAGCACCGCTGCTTGCAACACGGTTCCAGCTAAGACGCACCCTCGGCTCGCCCGGACCCGCCAACCACCGCCTCAGCCCGGGGCTCCCGCAACTCCGAGCCACGCTTCCCGAGCGGCGCTGGACCCCCGTGCAGGGCCGCTCTCCACCGCCGCCCGGGGAGGCTGCAGCGGCTTCCACAGAGGCACCGCTTCGCACCAGGTCCCGTCTCGCTGCCGCACCGCTCGGGGCAGGCCCGGGACTGCGGGGTGGACGGCACCGCAGACGGGGGCTTTCCCCGCCACCTCCGCTGCTCCCCGCTCACCTGCTGCTGGATCTTCCCATCCTCGGTGACCACCCAGTGCGTGGTGGCAGCGGTGGGCCGCGTCCCCGAGACCAGCAGCGAGCACAGCCCCAGGGCCCAGCCGGAGAAGACCCACGCCCGTCCCAGCCCACCCCGCCCGGCCGCTCCTGCCGCCGCCATCTTCCCCAATCCCGGCCTGCCCGCTCCGCCCGGAACCGGAATCGTCTCCGCCGCCATTTTGGGAGGGGAGGGCGGTGCCGCCGCTCTCGAGGGACGGGGTTGGCCCTGCGGCGGCCGCGGGCCGCTGCCTCAGCTGGCGGCGGGAGGCTCCTGGGCGGGTTGCGGCGGCACCGGGCACCGGTGTGGGGCTCCGTGAGGTATGCAGCGCGTACGGACTGCTCCGCTCAGGGCTGAGCGCTTCCTGGTAACGCTGAGTCCGGTTAATGGGACTTCTTGCACTTCAGGCAGAGCCGCCGTCGGGAGCTCTTGTACAAAGAGCAACGTTTTCATTGAAGAAACAGTAATTTCTGTCTAGTGCATGCCGAAAAGTTTGTCACAACAGCCTGAAGAAATAGCAAACGGAACCGTGCCTGCGGCTGACCACAGTGCTGGCTCACCGAGGAGCGGGGTGAAGGTAGCTCTGAAACACATCACTCCTCGTGCTTTACTGTTACAGCTAGATAAACCTTCGTTTCCTATGCCAGTTAACAGTAAACACAAACCCAGCAGCACCAATCTCCTTACCCAGCCCTCAGTGAGCTCTAAAAGCTACCACATTCAAGTGTTGGTTTGTCTGACCTTTTGGAGTTTGGAAGCAAGCTGCAAATAGTTCTGCTTTTTGGGACACCCAGACTTCCCAGAGCCTGGAACACACATTTCACAGTAACTCAAACCCATAAATACAAACAAGGAAAAAACGCTTACAAATGGGGTCACAGTGATTAAACTAATGCAAGGCATTCAGCCATCTTTCAGGATAAAGAACATAGTCCCATGATAGTTCATTACTGATGCCAGTGTTCATATCATGTATTACAGATTTCATCTAAAAGACCCCAAAACTAACCCTACCACATACAGGCTGCTGCTCCAATCCACTCTTGCTCTACTATAAGATACTAACAGATTTTACTGCACTGTCAACATCTAGGAGATAGAGACAATGAATGACTCCTTTTCACATGATAATTCCTATATAAAATATATGACATGTAGCTTTTGCTGAACACTACTCAGAATTCTGCATTTAAAAGCTAGAATCAGAATGGTTTGAGTTGGAAAGAACCTGAAGATCATCTAGATCCAACCCCCTGCCATGGGCAGGGACACCACACACTAAATCATGTCACCCAAGACAACCCAAATTGAATTACTTAATAGCAATACGTTATCTGTTTCAACTAAAACCTATTCATTAATGATAAACATCTATAGCAATCTAAGGAGTAAGGCACTAAGACAAGGTACCACAGTACCCTCTTACTAAGCCAACACAAAATGCTGCAGAGTAACTGTCAAACAGTGAGCCAAACAAAATTACAAAATGAATTTATTCCAAAAGCGTAAGGGAACATGTACAATTCAACAGGATGGTAAACGGGTGTCTCCACAAGAGATTAAATAGGAAACTGGGAGGAGAAAGGGAGAATTAACTACTTCTGAGGCCACAAGAACTTTGCACGTCACCTCTGAAAACAGGAGTCCCCTAAAGAAAACTCACTCAAATTCAAGGAAGGAAGCTGCTAGTACCTGGTTATTAGTCTAAATACAAGCTATGTTTAGGCTTTGAGATTAAAGTTTTAAAGCCCTTCAAAACACGAATTACAGCCACAAGTGCAAAATGTATTTTTTTCCCCAATGGAAGCTTAGTACCAATCTAGTGCTTATTTTCAGTGATATTTCGACCTCACAAATTTGTCCTCAAAAGCTTTTTGCCGAGTTTGTTGGTTTTAGTGACAAATCTTGAGTTTAGCACCTGGTGTGTAATCAGAAACAGCTCACATCTTCTGGAATGTCCAAAGTTTGCTGCCTACTGCTCCAGAATTAAGCAAAAGCAGAGTTCTAATTCAGCATCTGGGTCTCTTAACTTTGCCATATTTCTGATATTCTGGCCTTCTGACTGTAGTGATAAATACCAAAGAGTATTAAGGAAGACACCTGAGTCAGATTCACAAGCTAATACAAATGGAACTAGGTAGAGAAACATCACTTTCAGGCATTTGTCTGTGGATATCAAATGGCTGGACAAAAGAAAAGGGTAAGGAATAATCTTCATTCTTCTAAAGTCTACGCTATTTTACATCAATACGACGTGGAACACTTATTAAAATCCTTTTCCTCTGTCTCAACTTCTTTTTACTACCTGCTAATTTCTTTACAATACTGAATGACCTGAGAAGTAAAAGTTTGAGTGGTGAGAATAAAAAAAAAAACAAAAGCACTGTGCTCTTACATTGTATTTTCTGGGTGTACACCAGTAAATAAGAATCCCAAGATGCCATGGAAAAAAAAAAAGAGCATGGAATTGTTAGCTTTTCCACCTGAATTGAACTACATAGCTGGAATTTTTTCAGTGTTACTCAAAATATGATTTTATTTATATATATTCAAATGCAACTGTATTGTTTAAAAAAATGAAATCAAAAAACCCACAAAACCAAACCAAAACTAAAACCAACCCTCAAGTGTCAACTAATCCAGAAACCTGCAAAACACAGAAAAGAGCCAGGTATTGCTACGGTCCAGCTCCAGCCTATGAAGCTGAATCACTGCATCAGTCTTTACTCATTCCTGTACCAATTCTAGGCATTTATTGGTTTTCCTGTTCATTGAGTGAAATTTCACGGCATAACTCTAAGCTCATATTTATTTTCAACATTAAAAATGAATTTGCAAAACATCACTTTCTGCATTACAATGCACGGAGAAGAGTAAGATGTGCAAACCAAAAGCCACCACAATTTTCCACATCTCTAAGTAAAAGGACTGCTTCATGCTACAGGCAAAAGTTGTTGCAAAGTTTATAAAACCAGCATGGATCTCATTCAAGTCAATTGAAAAAAAATAAGGAAGGAAATCAAAGCAATTTTAACAGTACTCTTCTCCACATATTGCAAAATGTGGTTATACAGATGAGGAAAGGATTAGTTCAGCTGCTAAGCTTATCTGACATGTATCTCTGTTGCCATGCCTTTCCTATCCATTACTTAATAGATAAACTCAATGATATAGTTTCAGTTATGCACTAGCTAATTTTTAGGTTAATGTACAAACTGTCAAGATGTAGCTTTTGATAAAATTCTACACTCTTTTCCAATTTTGAATCCTGAAGACACTTCAAAAATAAAGAACCCAAAACTGCTAACTGGAAGCATCCAAAAATACAGTTGTAGTTTCACTATGGACAAGTTGTAGTCCGTTAGAAAAGTAGATCATACATACAAAGGTATAAAGAACATTTAAGTCAGTCTCAGTGGAAGGCAGTCCTTGAAGGAAGCAATACTGCAAGCAAACTTGCTGAGTAGCACTTTCATTTTAGCCCTTGAGGGGCATGGAAGACTTCAGCGCTTTACTCAGTAGATTCTTCCTCGGCTACGATTGCCACGTCCTCCCCAGCCTCTTCCTCGGCCACCCCGGAAACCACCTCTTTGCTCTGAAATAGAAGACAAAACTTTTCATGCAGGTTTTGTGCTGTATACAGGTTAAATAGCAATTACTGGAGATACTGAAGGCTGACTGAAGCCTCTGAGGTTGACCCTGCACAAGATTTTAGAGTTACGCTTTGATGGACAGACACCACTACTTCTAAAAGGAGGCCAGAAGAATTGGCTTCTATAAATTAAATGTAGTCCTTTGCATACTCCCATTATTTTAGAACTCTACTTCAGCCAATCTGCTGTCACAGGATTGGAAACTGGTCTGTAAGGAATTCATTAGGTTACTTAGCTCGTCCTTCTGTCCACGAACACTGTGTCTGTCTTGAGGTGTTGGTCTGAAGTGATTTGCTCCTAGTGACTTTATAAAATGATGGAAACCCATAACTTTGTCAGTCTTCCTGACCTTTTCTATCCTTAACATTGAATTATGAGCAATAAAATGAAGTTTTGTTGCTGGCCTGATAACTATACCTAATAAATCTCAGACCTAAATAGATACTACAACAAACTATTTGTACGCTGTAGAACTTTTTTCCTTTCCCTTCACTAAGAACTGCAGCAAAAATAACCCCAAAACCACCTTGTTAAAGTTTCTTTGGATTTGTTTGATATCAAAAATCTCATTCCCCCTCCATGCTTTCCCTTTATGAACAGTCTTAAAATACAATTCATATCAATCTACAAAGATAACTATGTGCTTATTTTAAAGAGTACAGAAAGCAAAAGCTGATCAGAGGCCTAAGCATCTCACTAACAAGAAACAGCAGCCAGCAGTAAAACATTTTTGGCTGTAAACCTGATTTTTATAACTGTAGGACTACAAGCTTATCTTAAAAATCACGGGTGCATCACCTGGAGTTTGCAGTAAGGAATTTACAATAGATTCCACCTTTTCACTTTGTTTCATATAAAAGTTAGTGCTTTGTATCAGATTTTCAGCCTGTGGGCATGGGTGATTTTTAGGCTGTTTACCTGACAGACAGGACCAACGGGCCTACAGGGAAGGCAACAAGAACAGGCTGCTGCCATTGTTGGGCCTATTCATCCAGTCTGCAACTACTGTCATGCTTTGCCCACAAATATGACTTGCACAGAGAAAGAATCACTCTGACTGGGAGCATGAGGATGTAACTGTGTGTATGCACAGTGAACCTGGCAACTCCTAGGAGTTCTGGATCAGGTCTGCAACATCAGCAGTGGCTGTAATAGGAATTCAAAACCAGTCCAGTCGTATGACAGGAAGTGGCCCAGCTCTGTCACTTGCAGCAACTCGTCTGTCCAATGGGACATTTGGGGTGCAAGTGCTGTATGTCATAACAGAAAAGACAACAGTTCTATTACTAACTGTGTATTAAAACATGCAAACGACATAAGTTTATAGGCTGGTAACACTAACACTGCGATAAATCAATGAGCTAGCAAGAGACCATTACACACAAAACCAGATGACAGCACAATCTGATCTAATAAGAATGTGATAGTAACTTGGCTTAATTTGCTTGTTCCCCCCACCCAAGGCACAACTGTCACTAAGACAAGCTTTTTCCAAGCTGCCTAACTTACCATAAGAAAAACTGCCCAGGTTACTGCTGTATTTTCCACTGGGAGGATTATATATTTGCCTGGCATCCCTTTTTGGTCCTGCCGAAGCTTTCTTTGGGGGTGAACTTGAGGTTGTATCTTCACTTGCTCTTTTTTGACTGACACAAGAAAACAAAAACAGATCATTATACCCCTGTAGTGACAAGGACAGGAATAGCAGTTCACCCTGAAAGATGAACCACTGGAAGCTAGAAGCAGCTAATGAAGACGCCCTGAATAACACTTCAAAAGAGGAAATAAGGTAGTCCCCAGGTGATCTGGTCTATCATATCCCTAAAGGAAGAATAAGATTATCACTCCACAGCCTTAACTCCTCCCAGGATGGATGTTATTTTGGATTGTGAAACTTTTAGCTCACATGTTATGGATTTTATATATATATATCTTGGGATCTTTACTTTGTAAACACCAAAATTAGTACCACTGTTTTCATTTTCTTCGTGAAAAACTCTCACCTGGCATCTGCCTTCTGCACTGGTTTCCAGGACAGTGTAACTGTACTTTTGTAGGAAGGAGGAATGTGGAAGAGATCCTATGGAGGCAAAATCAGAGAGTTTATTCTACAGTTAAATTCACATTAATTGCACTTCAAAACTTTAGCTACCCACTGAGGCTCCACAATAACAGTTATGTTCCTATAGTTTTAAATACTTTCTGAAGTCCCATGGCAGAGGGAGAAGGTGCCTTACTGCCTTATCAGGCTACCTGAGACTGCATTAGGAAATTCAAATGAGATTTATACTAACAAAGTAATGTCTTATACTGACATTATATGCTTTCTCTCTCTTCCTTTGAACATCAAGCATCTTAGTGAACTACACTGGTTCCTGCAGGGAGATATCTGATATCCCTACGATGGTAAAAGATAAGCCTCTCAATACTGTGGCTAAAGTTTTTGGTTCATTGTGGCAAGTTAGATAGGAAGTGAAGAAAGAGAGGAAAAGGTGGTCAGAAGTAATCAGAATGGTTCTGAGGGCTCTGGATTGAAGTCTCTTCCTGCAACCCATCTCTCTGAGACTCCCTGGAGAAAAAGGTTCTGTGCAGCAGCTGGCTTTGCCTCCTCTCTCCTTTACATCTCCTGCACTCCTTCAAACTATTCCTTACAGTCCCTGTCACTGCAGAGAAGGGAAATTGCAAGGGAAGAGACACGGCCAGAATCCAAAGACCCCTAGAGCAAGGTCTTCTGCTCCTGGGGCAACTAGTGCTGTAAAAAAGGGTTTCACCACAGTAAAGCAGCAGCAACCCTGAGCTGGCAAACACTGAATAATTTAACACAGTAGAACTCTGATCAAATCTATTCCTTTTCTCTGTAAAGGTTACTTTACTGTGTATTTACTCCTTCACAATGTGAGGACTTACCTTGATTAAAACATTAATGTTGTTGGTTATTTTCAAGGCAACCACTTTTATCTTGTTCTGTAAAAAAAGAAACACCACTGAGCACCTATTCCAGTAGCTTTAAATTGCATCAACTGCACTTGATGAAGTTGCAACATTAAACTGACTGCTCTTCCTACTGAACTGCTACAGCAATAGTAATAATGAAAAGTGTGTACACTTCTGAGTTTTCACTACAACTATTTTTAGGTTTCTTGCAGTTTTACACTAGTTGCTTTTCATGTTCCAGTGTACTTCCCACTAAATCCCTCCCCCTATATGAAGATTTCCCCTTCAAAACAGAATCAGAGCACAGTTATGCCAAATACATGGGGATGCAGAGAGCAGCTGACAGTCAAAACTAAAATATCACCTTAGCTTGCAAAATGCAGCATTGGTTAAGATCCATTTGCAACAGATGTTAGCAGTACTATTGACTTCATCTGTGTTCCTGCTTACAACACATTGCACCCCATTAATGTGTACCAATGATTCCTATGGTAGGCTCAGTAAAATCAGCATTCCTGAGCAGTACTTACCTCCTCTGTTTTCAAAGCTTCTCCTGTTTTGCCCTGAAGTGCGAGACGAAGCTGTCGAATATACACCTGCAACCCTCGAGCAAAATATTGTAGCCTAAAAGATTTAAAAGCAATCTGTTAATAACATATTCCCATAAAATTTAATTGATTGCTATGTAAAATAAAAGCATAAGCAAAGGGAAGCTGGAATCTCTTTCCCTTTTATGAAAAACACTCGAAGTCTTTCACCAATCTGATTTGTGCTTCCTTAGCATGTAATAATCCACATTTTGTAACAGAACCCTTAATGCTTGTCTCCAAGTGATTACCTGATTTTAAAGTCTTTCAGTTTCTCTGCATTCAGCTTGGCTGTGAGGAAGTCTGGAAGCTTACGTCCCAGTTGATGGAAGCTGTACAACAAACACTCCACATAACTGAATTGCAACTTAGGCTCTTCACTGCCAGCATTTTCCCCATTCTCTGCTTCCTCTGGAGGAAGGGGCATATACTCCTAACAAACAGAAAGAAAAACAAATGCATGAGATACATTTACACACTCTGACTGATCTTTTGCAGTGTATGAACTGAAGGATGTATTTATGTTGACGTTTTAAGAGCTATCCCTCATCCCTATACTAACGTGATGAACCACTGCATGAAGTCCTGGTGCAGGTAGTTTGCCTATGCTTATATGACTTGACATCTCTACCTAAGAGAAAACATTACAGGAGCACTCCTACCACAGGAAGCAACAATGTACTACACTAGGGCTTCTGAAACAGCACTGAATTTGCTTAAAATTGCCAGTGCAGATACAGCCTTTAATGAGATCAACATGAGTCTCTCATAATTATAATACTAAGAACAAAACCGCATGAGTTTACTGGATTAAAGACATGATGCACGTAACAGCTCTCTATAAAGGCTCTGAATTCCAAAATGACGTTTGACCTTTATCACAGACAGAGCTATCTTTGAAATAGCCACTTCAGAAAAATGATGAATAGATTAACAGATAAAAATAACTTGTTTTGATGAGAACTTTTTTAGCATTTTACACTAAAACACTAAAAACTGAGTCTTACCAGTAATTTATCAAACAGCTTCTTCAAGTTTGATTCAAGCTTTTCCATATCGCCACAAAATGAACTCATTTCAGCAAGCAGCTTCAAAACCTACACATAAGGACAGTCAGGTTTTTGTGTGTTAACAAAAAAGTACAGAGGCTTAATTTTAAACCTAAAGGTGTAAACCTCACATCATTAAGGCTGCAGAGCAGAGGTCAGTGATTACAGTGAAACCCAAACATCAGGCAAGACAACAAGGAGGAACATGCCCGGTTTGGTTTTCATGTCCTCAAACAGAAACACAGGTCTGTGTGTCTAATCCCAACAGGCACCATTAGTCAACAAGTAAACAAAGCTTCCTCTCCCACATAAGCAGCACACCTCACCTTCAAAGTGAGACTCAAGAGATGTAACTGAAGCTGCAGCACTGATTAATGTAAGCAAAATTACAGTAATGCAGCCACTCCCTTAGGAGGCAAAATTAACACAGCCATGGCTAATGTATGCAACAATCAGTTCACTAACTGCTGGGTGCTTAGAAAAGATTGACAGCAATATAAAAATGATTAAACTGATCTACTTCGTCCAGCCTTGCCTCGAAGCTGGGGACTAATGACACATGCTTTAAAAGGCAATGCTCAGTCATGCCTCAGTACAGCAAACTTTTTCTCTAGTTTAACTACTTTCTCTCCTAGAAAAGAACTGAAATCCCCCTAAGGAGTTCCCAATTTGTAAAATAGCTATCTTCACCTAAGGGGCCTATTTTCTTATGATTTCAAAGACATTTTAGCTTTGGCTTACCTCTAACTGGATATCAAGACCCTCTACTGGTGTAGTCAAAGAACCAAGGTTTGGCAGAACATGCTCACAGAAGTAAGTGACAAATTTTGTGGAATGAACGTTTTTCTGCAGAGAACAACACATTATTCAGGTTACTCTGAGTTTGAAGAAGTTAAATGCTTTTTCCCATCACTTCACCAACCTTATACGTAAGTGCCTGCCACATAGCTACACCTTAAAGCTTTACTCAGCTCCCTGTAACTCCTACAACGCAGACTCTTCCAAGTAGCTTAAACTCAGAGGCTGTCTGCAACAGGGGCTGAAAAGACTGTCTACAACCCAACAGGTCTTTAAACACTGCAATTGCCTGGCATTAGATATAAAATAATCAAACTCATACATGTATGAGCCTAATGTGAGAATTTAATCATAATTCACTGTAACATTTTAAATTTAAAAGAAAACGTCTAGAGCAGAGAATAACACAAAAACTCTTTGTATTCATAGGCTTTAAGGATGTTTTCCAACATCTTAATGCATTAGAAGCTGAAGGTAGAGAGGTACTGATACATTCCTATCCTAACATAAACATCGACAACAACAAAGAGTAACTACAGCCATTAATTTTCCACAATATTCCTCAGGCAGAGCAAACAAATACATACTGAGAAGAGTGGCACTGCCTGCCGGGTACACTGCAGGAGTCTGTCCACACAGTCTGGATCAGATGGATTGAATGTTTGTTCCAGGTCAGCTTGTTCAGCCACCAGCTCTACCAGTTGTTGCCTCCCGCTTACTGTCTGTAAGCTTTTTAATCCAGACAATATCTTCATGAACAGAACAAATTCCTCACCCGTTACATCTTCTAGTACCTTAAGAGAGTAGGTGACAGGTTACTGTAGTGACAGGACAAGGGGTAACGGGTTAAAATTTAAACAGGGGAAGTTTAGATTGGATATAAGGAACAAGTTCTTTACTGTAAGGGTGGTGAGGCACTGGAATGGGTCACCCAGGGAAGTTGTGAATGCTCCATCCCTGGCGATGTCCAAGGCCAGGTTGGACAGAGCCTTGGGTGACATGGTTTAGTGGGAGGTGTCCCTGCCCATGGCAGGGGGGTTGGAACTGGATGATCTTATGGTCCTTTTCAACCCTGACTATTCTATGATTCTAAAACATAGTTGTTAAGTTGGTAATTTGCAAACCTCCAGGTCAAACTCAATTGATTTGTAAAGTATGTAAGCTTCTTGTTATTTAAAGATATAAAAGTTTAAAGGAACACATAAAAACATGCAGTATAAGTGTATGCACCCTCAAATCAAGGCTAACTACCACCAAGCTGTGTGAAAGAAACATAATTTTTCTTGGATTCTAATATTAAGAGCAAATTTCTTATCTAACAAAGTTGTATGCTTCAGGAAGAATAAACAGTAAATAAGTATCTATTCATAATTAATTGTTTTAGTACTTTTTGTATCCTTCTCAGAATGTGGAATTTACAGGAATCTCATGGAATTCAATAAAGACCAATTCAGAGTGCTGTACCAGGGATGAGCTAACTTTCCTGCATCAGCACAGGCTGGGACTTAGTGGCTGGGGACTGAGTGGCTGGGGAACTGCCCTGCTGAAAATACCCTGAGGGTTCTGGGGGACAGCAGGATAAAAATGTCAGTAGCATTCCCTGGGTGATGAACAGTGTTCCTGCACTACAACAACAGCATGGCCAGTAGACTAAGAGAAGCAAAGGGACTGAGGATTCTCCTTTGCTATATCCTTATTAGATCACATCTGGAATACTGCACCTAGTGTTGTGTCTGTCTGTATGAGGAAGTTGATAAGCTGCAGAAAGCCCAGCCACCAAGCTTATTACTGTCTAGAGCACGTGATCTGTGAGGAGAATTTAAGGAACTGGGCTTTTTCAGCTTAAAGGAAAAAAGTCTTAAGGGGACGAGGCAACTTAACACTCATCTTCCAATAATGAAGAGCAACTCACCAAGAATAAGAGCCAGGTTCTTTACTGAAGTGGATAGGGTGAGAATGACACAATGATACAAAACTGAAATATGAGGTTCAACTGGAGAAAGAAGTGTAACAGAGGTGTATATAAAGAGATTTATATATTAGAAGTGTTCAAAACTCACTGAGAAATCCTGTCTGAACCCAGCTGAGCACAATTCACTGAGGTCATTGATCTCCCAAAGTCCCTTTCCCATGTGAATGATTCTATAGTTCTAATAGAAGTCACTCTTAGAAAATGAGAAGAGCCTATTTTAACGTTCCCACAAAAACTGCTGCAAAGTTTGGAGTGTAGCAGAATAGGATAACTAGAAGCATTTGTACAATGCTTAACCCTACATGTGGTTTGAACAAAGCAATGCCAGTGATAAGGCATGGTTTAATAATCCTTACAGCTGTACTGAAATAAGACACTCACCTTCTTTGATTCAGTCAATATGAACTCTTCCACCTCCTTTGTCATCACCTCCTCAGGAAGAGTTTTCAGCTTTGTGGAGAGGAACTTGATGGCTCGTTCTCTCACAATATCCTCTCCCTGAAGAATTTGACTGAATAAGCCACCCAAAGTCCCTGAATGGAGAATAAATCAGGTAACACAAATGATTCCAAAAGAGCTGAACTTTGCCTGCAAAGACGTTTTCTCCTCTAAGACTCTGTGAAACATTTGCTAACTTTGATGAAAAATCAAAATTTTCATGTAGCTTCATATAAGAATCCACTTTTTTTTTGCTTGGGTTTTACAATTCCAATCCAAAATCACTGAAAAATTCAGTATGTTTTGCAAAAACCAAGTGGTGACTTTGTCACTTCTGAATTATACCAAGAAGATACAAAACTGAGTCCTCTTCTTACAGTATTAGAGACTAAGAACTATTATTAAAATACACTTATAGAAAAATGTGCCCTTTACCTTTAGCATCCATCTTAAATATACTGAGCAAAGCATTGTTCACCAAGTTGAATTCTGCAGAATCATCTGAAGAGAGAAATAAGAACAATGTGGATATCCTTGAAATGCAAACATTAGAGCAGAAAACCAAAGAAAGATCCAGCAGATCAAGGGAGGTGATCCTGCCCCTCTAATCTGCCCTCGTGAGACCTCACTTGGAATACTGTGTGCAGTTCTGGTGTCCTCAACATAAAAAGGACATGGAACTGTT
>JASSUY010002240.1:0-19028 GCA_032466535.1 Forpus xanthops
AGGCCGAGCCTGAGACCGAGGCAGGGTCTGAGCCTGAGGCCGAGCCTGAGACCGAGGCAGGGTCTGAGCCTGAGGCCAAGGCAGGGTCTAAGCCTGAGGCCAAGGCAGGGTCTAAGCCTTGAGGCCGAGCCTAAGCCTTGAGGCCGAGCCTAAGGCCGAGTCTGAGCCTGAGGCCGAGTCTGAGCCTGAGGCCGAGGCAGGGTCTGAGCCTGAGGCCGAGCCTGAGGCCGAGGCAGGGTCTGAGCCTGAGGCCGAGGCCGAGGCCCAGTCCGGGTCTCAGGACAGCAACCGCAGCAGCGACAACGACAGAGCGGAGCCGGCGACTGAAGTACGGGACTGCCCCCCGCAGCTGACGACGGACGGGGCGGAGCGGAAGATGAGTGCTTCCGGCCAGATCAGCAGCACTCTTCCGCTTCTGCGGTACCGCGTCGAGCCTGGGTATCCAGAGAGCTGCCGGTGCGACTCGCAGAGCTCTGGAGAGAACGAGGAAGACGACAAAGAAGAGGAGGACGAAGAGTGCGAGGCGCCGCTCTCCGCCATGCTGAACATCTTCCGCTCCATCCCCACGCAGATGGTAGGGCAGCGCTGCGGGGGGCTGGTCGCGCCCCGGGCCCTCCTCGCCTGTCGCTGCTGGCTTCAGTGATCCACTTCCTCCATACCGTACTGGCAACCGCGTGAGGAGCCGCTGCTGGATGCGGCGTGGCACTTCGTGTCATTACGATTTATTGTTTGGACTGAAAATTCGATCTGTAATGTGCTGTAAAACGAAAGTAATATACAGCTGTGAGAGGAAATCCCTCTGTATTTTATGGTTGTGCTATATACAGCCAGAAAGCAAAGTGTTTTCATTAAAGCCACTCATGCAAACACAAGTGACATAAATCCATATTCTCTGAAGCATGTACTCTTTTCTGGGGGGTGTAGAGCGTTTACCTCATGATATTTAGCTAACTGTAATGATATCCTGAACTTGCGTTATTTATCCTGAGCAGACATTGCTTGCTCTTATTTTTAGATGATGTGGTGAAGACTGTAGGGGTTAACTGAATTGAGAACACTTTTACACTTGTAATCCAGACACTGTAAGAAAAGTAACAGCAGTCTGATTTGACAGTTGAACAAAAAAGCTGAGGTGTGATTGGGCTGTCCCCAGAGGTTCACCTGAAAGAGTTCTAACTGGCAGGTTTGTGGTTTGGGTAACTGACAAGATATCTCTTTCCACAGGACTACAAGGGTCAAAAACTAGCAGAACAGATTTTTCAAGGAATCATTCTTGTCTCTGCAGTAAGTACACTAGAGTTATGGGCAATAACATCCAGCATTTTGTCTTCTGATCTTACAAACAAGTCTTTTTTTTTTCTATTGTTTGGCTTAAGTGGGTCACTAAACACTTACGACAGAATCAAGGGGGGTCTCATGGATTCAGACCTTTTCAATCTTTTACTTTCATTATTGGTCTACAATTTTGAAAACCAGGTTAGAAAGATGTATGAACTGGGCTCTTGAAAACATCCATTTTTCTACTTAACTTCCCCACACACACACTTAATCGTGGCATGGCAAATTGTTCATTTTAAGTGTGATTTCTTTACATTTTGTTTTGCAGATAATTGGTTTCATCTACGGGTACATCACTGAGCAGTTTGGATGGACCGTCTACATAGTTATGGCTGGATTTGCTTTATCGTGTTTGGTAAGATTTTTTTTGTTCCCAAACCAGAAAATACATGCACCTGAATTAACCATTAAATTAAGGGGCTGTCAGTGCAGACTAATGTTTCCTATATAATTCTGACTGTTGATACATATTTGTACTTTCTTTGATTTGTATAAAGTGGTTTACAAGCCAGCAAGTGCCTTTTCTCAAAGGTTAGTCAGATTTTAGAGAACACTGCAATTTAATACTACTTTTGTTTCCACTAAATGTTACTTTTAAGTCAAAAAAAGGACAATGAGGCTTTCTGTGGAGCAGCAGCTTGTCACAAAAAAATGTGTAGCTGGCCATGCCACCTTAGGAGAGAAGTGAGGACGAAAGTGTGAAGTGAGGTGTCCTGAATGTGGGTTTGCATGTGGTTCTTACGCCTTTTCAGTGTTCAGATTCGACATGATTTGGCCAATCACTACTTTAACACACACATACTACCATTTTGAAAAGCCATTATAGTTCGGTGGCATCAAAATCCATCTGCTTTCTTGAACTAAATGCCCTCAGAGCTGGTCTTACTACAGTTACTTAGCTCTGAGGCCAGATACTGGAGGGTTTCACTGAGGCATTGGCAGGGCTGGGTTGCTGGTGTTACCTCAGTAATCCAGGGGTATCCTTTTTACTTCAGGCTGCGTGTAGTCCTCCTCCTTGCAATGTGCTGGGGTCCTTTAGTCACCCATGATTATGCAGGATACAATGTAAAAAATAAATATCTTTAGAATATGAAATTGTTTGAACTTTCTGAACACTAATTGGTACAGTTCTCTAGCATCTTGATTTACATGTTCTGCCTTCATTCCTTTTCTCTAAGCTAACACTTCCTCCATGGCCTATGTACCGTCGCAATCCTCTGAAGTGGCTCCCCGTCCAAGAGTCAGGAGCAGAAGAAAAGAAGACAGCAGACAGAAAGCCAAAGAGACATGCTAAAATCTAAACACCTCCCCTCACCCCAGTTCTTTATGCTGTTACTTTGTTAAATTTTGTTAAATGCAGTTCCACTAAATGATTCTTCTTGGCTTGGTGTTCGGTTTTTTTTCTTACTACTTTGTATACAACAAGTACACCAAGATCTGCAGAGAACATGAAAACTCTAAATCTCAGCTGGAGTGTCAATGAAGTCACTGGGAAGGCAGAGGTGGGGAGGGATTAATGTCCAATGGCTATTGGAGGTCACGACTCACTTGTGTATTTTAGTAAAAAGGAACACAGCAAATCAAATCAAGTGTAGTTAAGCTGTTGCCATAGCCTAAAAAATAAGCTATATCTGGATTTCTACTAAAATAGCTCTAACCATGTGTAAAACAATCCATCCATATGGTCAGGTTGTAACAAGTCCTGTAAAATGGTACATAGCCCAGGGTTTTGAACAAGGCCAAGAGCTGGAAACTTTCTAGGATGGGAGATTACAGATGGCAGATTTTTGCCTAAATTTGGCCAGGTAGAAAAAGTAACACCTTGACTCTGCAGAAAACAGTAGCTCCTGAAACCTTGTAACTTGAGCCTCTAGTATGCCAGAGGCAGCAGGATCCAAAGCTATTGCATGTCTTTACTGACCATCACGTTCATCTCCCTCATAGGTGATGGAGGTTACAATATTTAAACTAGATGCAGGGAAAGAGACAGGTTGTGCATTTAAAAATTTATTTTACAAATTCAATTCACTTTTTACGTCTCTGTACTTCAAAAAAAAAGTGGTTTTCCTACAGTGATGGTACATGACGCTGCCTGGGCACGTGTAGCAACACAGTCTAGGTGCAAGGAAAGGCAAAAAGTATGATGCCTATTTCTCTAAGTGACCCTGGTCTTGGGCACTTGCATTCCTAAAAGGAACTGGTGTTTGTAAGGCAAAGGGAGTTCTCCACCTGGGGCCATGGCAACTGTGGCTGTGCTCCTTTCAAACATTTTCACGCTTTATTTTACCCAGTTACCAAATACTTTCCACTGCCTCAGTGACTGCCTTAGCAATAAAACACAAAAGGAAAGGCTGTACTTAAGAGCAGCACAGCCACCCCCTTTAGCACTTTAACTTGGCAATTTACAAAAGATTAAGGGCTTTTGGTGCTATAGAAATCAGTAATTGTTTCTCCCTGCTAAGTTTTGACAGCTATTTGATATACTGTAGCTTGTAGCCTATCATAGCATAGCCCTGGCATAAACTTCATTACTGTATTATTACGTTATCATATCAAAAACCTTTTGCACATTCAAACCAAAACTGGTTTTGACACTCCGTTCTGTACAAAACTCCATCTGTCCCTCTTTTCATTTATAAAAAGTAACTTCTTAAAAAAATTTATTAAGAGAATAAAAACTAAGCAATTTCTCTTCTGAGAAAGTGATAGCCTCGTTCACATTTTAACATAAAAATATTACTACAAGCTATAAAGTTTTTTGCAAGTTCACCTCCTTATTCCAGCAAAGGAGGTGCTCTGTAAGCTAGCCCAGTCTATCAAATGGGCTATAAACCAGTCGTTGTCTCTGAGGCAAAGGGTCTGGTCAGAACTTCACATTTTCTTCAAGAAACTTAAGATGTCGTGCCTTGGCGCTGTAATTCCCATACTTGTCTCCCATATGCTCCCGCAGCTGCAGCTATTTAGAATACACAAAAAAGGAAAGCCACAAAATTTACTAACATTGAAAAAAAAAAAAGAAATACTAAAATATTAATAAAAACCAAAACTACCAAAGCACTCAACTGGAAGTGACACGTGAAGTTTGAAACATACATGGGAAGGAAGAAAAGTAGTCAAGTCTGTTGTTCGAAGGCAAGAGAGCTCCAAATCCCACCCAACAATTTAAAACATAAATCAGATCTTCGCAGGTTACACTTAACCATGTAGCAGTTCATATTTAACGAAGTTCTGAATCAAATAAGATGGAGGCACTGCTCACTTGCCTCAAATAGGTGTCACAGAAGCAACATTAAACTCTCACTTGGGACATGAGGAACATGAGAGAAGTAATGCGTAGGTAAAAATAGATACTTTTTGGAATCAAGGTTTGCACTACTATATCAATATATAAAAGGGAAATGTGGCGAGGGAGAAGACCCTGCTCATTTATCTAGGTTTATAAAGAAATCAAACAATTTTATTATGAAAGACATTCACCTCTTTCTTCACTTCATCTTCTTCTTCCATGATGCTGTATACCTTCTCAAGAAGTTTCACTCCCAGTGCTTGTACCACATCAGATCTCAGGATTTCAACCATTCTCCTAATCTTGTTAGGAACCGATAACACATCTATTAAAAAAGTGCAACTAAATAAGTAAGTTTTTCAAACCAATTCTGTAGTAAGTACTTTCAGTACAGTCAATTTTCATACTTCCTGCAGAAGAATACGGGAAGACTGAATGCATTACTGCAGAATTCCAGCTTACCATGTGCAAGAAATGGCTGTTTATCTGAATGGGCTGGCTAGGATGATCACAAATGTCAGAATCAGAAGCACTCAGCTGCTAATACTTGCAACACTGGGTGGTACAAAGTCAAGGCAGACACAGTTTGCACAGTTAGGACTCTATAACTTCATTTCAGCTGTCTCCTGTATACTGTATTACAAGTATTACTTGAATGGAAAGTACTACTCTCTAATACTACACCATCACCCAAATATTTCAATAATTCAATCACTTGTACTTACAGCAAATGTAAGAAAAGTTTAATCACTGTAAAACACTAATGGCATCATTTCTGCCATCTGTCTCTTTGTCTCAACAGCCTTTGAAGCTTTTGCTCCTCAGCAAAAGCTGCCAACAAGAGACAGTAATTTTATAAGGGGAGACCTCTGTCAGGAACTCAGAACACCAGCTTGCTCTTTTTATCACTGGAATCACTGACACTCCTTTTATAGTATGGATCACCTTCTCAAAATAAAATACCTGTTCTAATTAAAGTTTGAGCCTAGAAATGCAGTAGCTCTGTCATCCCAAATGGTAGTAAGTGAACAGCTGGAGGATCATACTATGTAAAACTTACAAGGGAGAAAAATGGAGAAAAAAAAAAACCCAAACTGGAAATTAGTACTTTCAACATTTTGTCACACCTGCTTTAGAGATTAGATCTTTCAATGTATTTTACTTTGGCTATGCAGAATCAACTTACCAGAGTAAAATTCAGTGTTCTCCCGTTGCTTTGCCTATCACCAGACTAGTTGCAAGTAGAATCCTTATAATTTAAAACAATAAGCACAAGAAAGTCTGAGGATTCAAACACCCACCCTCAGCTTTTTCACTTGCTTTTGTTGCACAGTAAGTGCAGTCACAGCAAATACAGCTTTTTTCTTGCTTTCCAGAATGCATAGACGTACTTAACCAGACCTTAAATACGACAAGCGATTCAATTCTTGTGGCTGTGTCTGCTGGAAAAATAACCTTGCCTGAATTCTGCCATGAGGATGAACTTCTATACTCATACAAACCTCCCCTGTGTTTAATGCTTTGTGTACAATTTCAGCTTTATCCACAGTTCACAATGCTTTACAGCTATCAAATTGTTTGAATGTCTTCAAAATCTTATTTCAAAATACTCAACTCCAACTGTTCATTTTGGAAGCTTCTAAGCATAAGTTACCTGGAGAAAAAAATCATGTTGCAAACCAGCTTTCTCTCTTCAGTAATAACTAGACAGATTGAACACACATTCCTCTCCTTGACAAGTAAACCACAACTAGAACAGTTTTGCACACAGAATTATTTAGGATGATGATTACTGCTGTAAGCACTGTTGAGATTTGAGAAGAAATGAGAGTGGATTGTCTTCTGTTGCCCACTAGCAGGGTTTCCTTGGTTAGTATCAGTTGACAACCATTCATTTAAACCAGTACCAAAGCAACCAACCTGAAGAAATATCTTCAAATTTGAATTCCTCTGATTCAGCAGGTGATTTTCCATGCAAAATCAAAGTGTCTTGATACTTTCTATGAAGTTTAAACTCTGGGGCTGGAGTTGCGGTTGCACAGTTTACAGAGTTCTCCTTAGAGTCCATTTTCAGTGTCCATGTCATTAGCTGCACCAAGTCATTCATTTCGTTCATGTTGCTCTTTCTAGTATAGGAAAAATAAGATGTGATTCAGTCACTAAGAATGATGCAACTTCCATCTTGCACTCAGAGGACTTTCAAAAAGTTTAGTGAGGCCCTGATAAGTATTCAATCTCAAGTTACTTCTTGTGATGCAGTTTTATCAACAACATTACCAGTATTTCATCTAACAAAGGCTCAGAGCCCATTCATTCATCAAAAATTCACAGTTACATGTCCCAGAAAGTTGAAGCAAGTTTATAGTCACAGAAAAACAATTAAATGGAATTCTTTTCTTTACACATGACATATTTCTTCAATTAGTATGTAGAGATAAAATGTGAAAGCAGTTCCTGCCATTTTTTTCCATTCCAAGTCAAGGTCAAACACAACAGTGAAAATTCTTGCACAGTATTAAACAAAATACCTCTCTTTGGAGTCACCATCAGACTTATCTGTAGAACTTGTGGAAGAGCTTAATTCATCATCAGATGGGCAATGGGTTTCTTTCTTTCTCTAAGTGAAGACAAAAATTCAAACAGCTGAAAGCAATTTATCAATACAGCACAAGCTATTGTTATTACATGCAAGAAACATTTTCAATAAGCATATTTTACAGACTCAGCCTGATAATATTTGAAAGGTGTAACCTTTGTTTTAAAAACAAGCTAATACATAGGACATCATCAGTATTTTTTATGAAATGCTTATGTGACAAAGATTACATCTGAGTCATGCAGTTTTAACCACTATAAATGCTTGAGTTCCTCTATTAAAAACAAACCTTGTACTTGTGTTAGTTCTTTATCAATTGTATTATAAAGCCCATCTATTGGTCTTTAAACACACATTTTAAAAGAATATTTAAGTAATATTTTATCAGTCAGTAAATTCCTAGCATTCCCTAAAATACAGAGATTTTAACCAACTATGTGTTGTGTTCAGTGCATAACATAATGTGCAAAACCATCACTAGCATATGTATATACAATTTAATCTCAGTTTGTGCATATAGATGAAGTTTGCACATTTAGATACCCATTAAAAGCATACACAATTAGGCAAAACATGCAAAACACTTTCCATGCAAGTACTGGGCTTTGAGTTTCAGACTGAAACTTCTTCACTATGACTCTTCTGCATTTACTGGGATCAGTAACACTCCCCTGATGTTGCAGAATGTCAAATGTATATTTAAGACCTCAGAAAAGACTTTCTGATTAGACAAGGAAGAACATGTCAATAGAAACTATTCACTCCTCATCTAGTAACTATCCCTTACTGCAGCACATAAATGTATGCACTTAAAATGACTACAGATTAAGAACAATCAACACACAATTAGATGCACCAGGCTAAAGGTAGTGTGCTGTTGACAGAAATTCAATGCAGACTACTGATCTGTAACCAAAGCATAGCTCAGTTACACTTTTTCCCTTTCAAAGTAAACACTGCAGTTTAGAGAGCTCGTAACAATCAGTAAGAGGTCTCTAGTTTTCATCTCTGACAAGTGGCATGAAAATGCACAGTGAGCCCAGAATGTTAAACTGGTCTAGCCCAAACAAAAATGTGGATTAGAGATCCACACTCTACCCCAGCACTTACAAAATAATATTCACAGAGAACTGTTACTAACTCAAGAGTTCCTTCCAAATATATATATTTAATATCACTTCCTTCCCAAACTGTGTCCATATTTAAATATTTCAGAAGAAGATGATACCAGTTTACCTGAGAAATACTGGGATCTGATGAAGACTGAGTAACTTTAACATGACTTTCCATATGCGATTTTGCTTCAACTACTGCACTGTTTGATGTTGGTCTTTCTGGAATCACTGTAAGGATGAAATTTTCACAATATTTATAACTTGGCTGCATGTATTTTGAATTAGTTTCATGCTCATTCAAGAAAAAGTCTATCACCTGACAGAAGGCAAGCAGGTAGGTACTCTGTAGCTACTACAGTACATGAAAGGTGTATATTCAGTGCTTCACGTACATTTCAAAGACAAGTTGCCACCACTAAACACAGTTGAACATAACTGACTAAGCAGCAGAAAAATAAAGACATGTTAATAGAAATATTTATTTTACCTGTAGCGCATCTTTCTGAAGATGATAATGAAGAACAGACAAGTTATAATTTCTCCACAAAGAAGTTATTAGCCTACTTATAGATAAAATATTCACATGCAAACCTGAGTTACCAGAGGCAAACATCTCCCGAGACTGTCTGAGCCTTCTTCGCTCTCTTGCTGACAAGGGCCGCTCCTTCAAAAGAAGTTCATTTGATATTAATTTGCAAACATAATAATGGCTTTTGTTATTTAATCACCTACAAAGCAAAAAATCTATTTCAACTGACATGGAAGAGAGAGCTATTAGAGTAGACCTTCTGATCACCTAACAAATGTTAATTACTTATTACAAAGCAGTCTTGGTCAATGAGACTAACATGCACTCTGGAAAAGGAGCTTTTGAACTCCATGGCTCAGCAAGTCAGCTTCTAATCCTGCACTGACCAGATGCCTGACAGGACTTCCAGTAGGTAGGAAGCTACTACACATTTATTTACTCACTGTGTAGGCACTCAGAAACAAACTGCTCAGAAAGAACAAGAGACAAAAATAAGCTGACGTGGTATTCAGCACTAACCTTTGAAATGACAACTTGACTTGTTTTGGCGCTATTTACAGATTCAGAAGCTTCAGCACCACACTGCTCTGCACACCTCTGTGTTGTCTTTGTGGTCACATCAGAAGGCAAAGGCAAAGGCCGGGGAGCAGCTGTTCTGAACTTGAAAAAAAAGTGAGCAAGAATTTGTACATTTTTTATTAAAAGTACTCTACAATCTAGAAGACATTTTTGCATGGTAAGGCTGGATGCCACAGGTCCTGGATTCTTCTGTAACCTCTTCTGCAGCCCTCATCCAATATGCACGTCAAGATCTTCTTTCTAGAGTTTGCACTCATAAGCTCAGGGCAGCCATTACATGTTTGTTCCAAAGTCCTAGTAATCTACTACACATTACAAGTAGCCTTATCAACAACAGTCAGGAAAGGTACTGCTATGTATTTTGTAGTCACAGTGAGAAGACCTGACGGAAATTGCCAGGACAGACTGTAACACAGCACAGTGTTCACTGTGTTTCATTGCATCCATCTGACACACTCACCTCACACCTGTGAGAGCTATTGAGATGTCCTTTAAAGACAGTCTCTCTAAATCCTTGAACATCTTGAATGTTCTGCATTTTCTTACCAATGAAGTTACACAGGTACAGGTGGAACAGGAATAGCATTAAAAAAGCCCACCTTTTTAAACATATAGGTCTCTTTTTTAAAGATACAAAATGCAGGAGTCTCAAAGGAAAAGGTAGAATTATCTTTTGAGTATCTGCACCTTCTCTGAAGTGACTTCGGAAAGCTCTCTTTTTTTCTGCCGTCGCTGCCGTGACAGAGAGGGTTCACTGACAGAAGTATGAGGCTGCGAGTGGGAGGCAACCTTTTCCTGAGCATCTCCCGAAGCTCCAGGACAGACATTATCCTAATAAGTAGAATTATTTTAATAAAATATAGACATGCCATTTCCAGATTTATGCACACACACTTTAAAAGTCCACACAGGCCACTTTACTATCTGGACTTAGCACAGTTACAACCACAATAACCTCTTATTTGATAGACAGTTAAAAGAAATAGCTGCAGTACCAGCATTTTTAAGCTACTAAACCTTCAAAGAAGGACACATACTTGAATTAAAAGAGGGACAAGCGGTGCCAGCAGCTTTTCAGTAGAATGCAAGCTCTGCAACACATAATGAATTCTCATCAGAAAAGCGTGTACAAAAATATCATTGTAGACCATAATGCAATGAAATGACAATCATCATCTATTAGCCCCCCCTCCAAATCAGGACCAATAAGATCAGCCATGCCTATTTAGAACAGAGAAGTTATAGAAGTATTTTTACTATGTCTCTTCTAAGCTGGAAAAAAAATTGTTCACTGTAAAAATGGAATTTCTATCATCTAGACGTAAGCCTAAAACTACTTCACCCTGTTGCCTTTGTAAATCTGAAGCCACAGCTCCTAACTACTTCAACATCTCTTTAATTGCATCAGCAGCATCCTACTTTGACAAAAAACCACATCAGCAGCTCTCTAAATTTTAAGAGTTGCCCATTAGTTAAACTTATTTCAAAGCCTATTTCAAATAAGCATAAATGCGTTACCAGATGAGTTTGCTTTTGGTCCTGTGATACAGGCTGCAGGAGTTTCAAAGTGTCACCATCTTCTCCTGTAGCATCTACAGAAGACTGCTTAGATGCAACACTTTCAGCTTTGAAAACTTGCTTTGTTTTTTGCTGTAGTCCATAGTCTTTCATTGGGGGGCAACTGGATGTTGTTTTAGAATTCCCTGGAACATTTACATTTCTCTTTGCTTCAGTACTCCCTGGAATATGCTCACTGCCACACTTCTCACTTCCATACTTCACCCTTGCCGATGGTAAGATATCAATATTCACATCACTAACTGTAACTAAGGAGTCTCCCAGGTTGTTCAAATCACTATTGCTTGGTTTGCTTTCCAACTCAACAGCTTGTTTTTCTGATGGACAAATTTCAGTGGCTTTAGATTTGACAATGTACTCTTCTTCATTCTAGTATTAAAAGGAAAACAAAAGTAAATGTATTACAGACATACGAAAGAATACTCTTAAGTACCTAAGATAATTCATTAACATACCAAGGTACATAAACTGCAATGAAATTACAATCAATTACAGATTAAGAACCTCAAAAAAGCCACAACCCACATTTTTTAGGAGATACAGACTGTATTTGCAAATGCCCTATTTCAGGCATTGGTTTATACACATGTAGTACGTCTACTTTTCATCAGGACCATGAAAGAAAAGCTGTACTCACTTGGCTCTTCCATAAGGGAGGAGCCAGCAAGTATTGACAGTTTCTAAAATGTACTGCACCATATACATTCAGTATTTCAGCACTGAAAGCTTAAACTATTACAAACTCATTACAGAAAATAAAAAAATATGCACAAGATTAACTACTACAAAAGATCTGTTCTAAGCACTGGAAAGAGCTCCAAAAAGAAACAATTTTTGGTTATAACTACAATTAGCCTCTCCCAGTGAAAAAAAAATTTAAAAATTATTACCACTTGTCATCAAATACTTTAAAAATATTTGAACTCAAACAGCCCATGAGTAATTCACAGTGACCCACAACAGATCCACTGTTATTTATTTACTGTTTATTCATACACTGTGTATTTATTACTGATCCACAGCTATTTATTTACTTCTACTCTTGCCTAAACACAATTCTTTCCTTCATACACATTTTACACATTGCTAGGAATTAGATCTATGTTCTCACAAATGCTTAAGGCACTTCTTATTAAAACTGTTTTTTTCTCTGGAAAAAAAAAAAAGTTTTTTTTTTGTTTTGTTAAAAAAGAAGTATGTAACTCACAACTTTGTATTTCCTGGCTTGCTCAAAGAAGTGATTTTGGTATGTAACATTCCTGCTATGAGATTCATTCTTTACTGAGAGCAGAGAACAAGGCTCTTTAGGTTTAGAATTCACTGTTTTCTTTTGACTTTTGCCTGCCCTCCTGTAAAGAAAACAAAAGTTGTTCATTCGATCACCATCAACAAGACCTTACGGTATTTCTCTAGCTCACACTGATTTAAAAAAAAACACCACACTAAACAGCTTACATATAGGGAGTATAGGGCTTTTTCAAAAGACTGTGCACAAGATACTCATTTTCATGCTATAAAAGGAGCTTAAAACCACCATTCAGACTCTGCCAGCAATGTACACTTATTCAGCATGGCACCAAGGTCTGTCTTATCTGGGGCGGTAAAATAATTGACTAAACCTGACAAAAATAATTATATCAGTGAATATAAAAAGGAGCTTTCTATTGCAACTTGCAGCTGATAAATGAACCATATGGAAAGGTGTGTATTTCCTATCACTTCCTTCTTTTTTTTATTAACTCGTGACTAAGCTGTGCAATCCTAACCACTGCACAATTTTAATCAACATTTACACAAAAAACTAGTTGTCATTCTAATTCCCTCCTATTTCTCAAAGCGTCTAAAGAAACTCATATGTTTGTATGCTTTGTAACTGCAGATAACGTAATTTATACAGCTACAAAAAAATAGGAAAAGTTGTCAAACAAAGACCACAGTAACACAAATATTTTGCACAGAATCACTCAAATGAAAGTATCTTACGCCTTCGTGGCTTCCAAAAACAAAGAAATTTGATGCTTGATATATGGCTGTCGGAGTATGTTTTTCACACTAGGCCTTTCCTCAGGTCTTTTATTGAGCATAGTTCTTATTATTTCTACCAACTCTGGGCTGTAATCCTTTGGCATGGGCGGCAACTGTAAAAAGAAAGGGGAATCTGATATTATTTAACATATTTGTCAATAGGGGCTACTGCTAGGTTATTTATGCATGGCAGTTATACTCAGCTACATCCTTTGCATAAAGACTAGTCCTACTGTTCACATGCCTGAAGTTTCCCAAGCACTTAGCATTAAGAAAAAGATAGAAATTCAAAGTGCTTTGTCTAAGAACTGTTTGTAATTTCATTCATACCAGCAAAGAAAGTTCCGTGAATGGGCTTAAAAGTTTAACTAATTCCATATTAACTTCATCATATACCAAAGTAGGACAGACACTTAAGCAACCTATTCTTACCTAACAGGAAAATGGCACCACATGAAAAGTGATTTATTTTTTTGCACAATGTTTAACACAGAAGCAAATTAAGAAAGTCAGCTCAGAACTCTGAAGATTAATCAGTACATTACTTACACAACAGGGTAACAAAACAACTTCACCAAATATCTACAAACTAATAACTGCTTGGGTCTCACATTATATCATACATCACGACGAAATACCAGTCTTACAACATATGTGATGATGCAGGTAACATGCAAAGTATTTTTAACTCCATGTAGTATTTCTGATTGGAAAAGATAATCTCAGTTCTAGACCAAAAATCCAAGCACAGATAAGAAAGGTGTAGAAGATTTTACCTTTCCTTCAATAATTCGATATACCAAAGAGTTCATGTCTTTGGCATTAAAGGCATGTTTCAGTGTAGCCATTTCATAAACGCAGCAGCCTAATGCCCAAACATCAGACTGAAAAAAAAAAAGAGAGAAAAAAAAGTTTAGGGAACTTTTTATTATTTGCAGAAGTTAATCATCTGCTTTAGAAGAAGCCTTTAGTGACAGTCAGCTAATTAAGACCAAACTCCACAGCACGCTTTAAGCTTCAGTCTCACTCTATGTTTCATTTTGATCAATTGAATAATTTTCTTCTATCATCAGATTTTTCTGAAAAGTACAGAAAGTTTCTGTTTGTAGGGCTTTTCCTTTGTTTTCCTTTCAAGTTCAATAATGGTTTTTACTGACAAATAAGAATCTTGTGATTTTTCAGAAGAGTTTCCCCTCAGCTCTTGCTCATTGTAGACAAGACATTAAAACAGGTAACATTGCAATGTTCTCAGACAGACAAAATTAATTGCCTAACAAACAACATTAATATACTCTACCTTGTAGTTGTAGGGTTTGTTAGAAAAGAGTTCAGGGCTCATGTAGTACGGTGTGCCTATGAGAGTGCGGGCCATGTCATACTGGTTTTCCAACACTCTGGCTATTCCCAGGTCACCCACTTTGATAATATTTGTTCGTGTCAGAAAAACATTCTGAGTTTTAAGATCTCTGTGCAGAATGTGCTTTTCATGTAAATACTGGGGGGGGAAAACATATAAATAGAGTCAACTAACTTTTAATTTGTCCTTTACACTGAAAAGTAAAACCACATTACACAAGTCAAAGAGGAAAAACACAAATATAGAAAAGAAACATACATCACTACTAAAGTCAGGAGTGCCCCTGCAGAAGGCATCATTAGTAAATTAACATTAAGAATGCCTGATATGGCATGGACCCAAAATTTGGCATCACTTTAGTGAAATCTCCCTGCATCGCGCTAACAAGCCAGCAGAAAACAGGAAGTAAAAATGGGAAGTTAAGACTCAGACTTTAACTGTATGCTGTGTCAATTACTTGACTAGCATTTCTTAGTCTTACGTATAAAATTTCAGTGGAAAATAGAATGTGAGCTTTGTGTAAATGGAAGAAAATTAGTCATATAATAAACAAGAACAGGTAGTACTGAACACTTGCATGTGTCTGATCACAGCACGCAACTTTCAAATAGAATTTTCTGTCCAATTTCTTATTTCTCATTAGGTCTTTATTACTTTAACAGTTGTTTCTGAAGTTTGATAACCTCCAGTTATGAAATTTCAACAGTGTGATAAGATTTAACAGAAATTATGACTTAGTAGTCTAAATTTACCATTAAAAAAACACCAGCAAAACCACAGAACACAAAATGCTTCTGAAACAGCCTGCTTTATTTTCTCTTTTTTTTTTTTAAGAAATGACATTTTGTAAATTTAGCCTAAACTTTCAAACCAGAGAAACATTTCAGACTAGAATTGTGAACACCCAGGAGATCTCCACTATCTATTGTGATAAAGAGGTGCAGGCATGTAATATGGTAGCAATGTATTACCTAATATAAGTTAATCTGATTGCAGTGACCTGTGTACATTCCTAATGTACTAATAACTATGGAACGTAGATGCTAATCCAGCCAAACTGGAATTCAAAGTCTGCAGCCTAACTGTGGAATTTTTAAATGTAGAAAGAGCCAAATAAAATTTCTGTTTGAAAGTGACAAAGTTACACTTTATTTTACCTGCAGTGCCATTGCAATCTGCACAAACCACTCCACCACCTGACTTTCAGGCAAAAGTTGGCCCTTCTGCTCTTTAAGTTTGTGATACAGATCTCCTCCCTCGCAGAAGCCCATAACAATATATAAGAGGCCATCTTTTCCCTGCCAGGACTCTCTGTAGGTGACTATGTTTGGGTGTTTCAACTGGGATAACAGCTGTGCCTCTTGTTCTGCTGCTTTCCTCTCTCGGCTGGAAGCATTTTTAAGGTTTAACCTTTTGATGACGTACTGTAAAAGAAATTGCAGAGTACACCGTAAGAAATTACAGTAACTACGCAAAAGCCCTTAGGGAGTTCCCCAAATCTAAAGGAAGTACAGTATTTAAAATCTCTACATATTATTCTATATGGAGGCTGCAATTTGTCTAGCAGTTATACCATAATTTCTACCACTGGGCCATAAAAATGGAAGAGCTTTGGCTATTCTATTCATCTACCTCAATATATCTTTGCACAGGAACTTTACAGTGTTTAGCTTTGTTTTGACTCATGTTCACATTTATACTTTCCACCCCCCCATTTTAAATGTGTGTCTATCGTTCATCTCTTAAGCCCGAAATACCTGTCCATCACAGTTACTGCCAAAACATGTCATTTCAATAATAACTCTAAAAATATGATAGCATTAAGAAAAGTATGCAGTCACATGCAAAAAATTACAATAGATGTCTAGGATAAAAGTCATCTGCCTAGGATTAATTTGCTCTTCCCTCCTAGAAAACCAAACCCAACTCCTTTCATTTTCAAGGAAAAGTGGACTTTTCCTTTCACTTCTTCAGAAATGCAGCACATTTGTTAAAAAAGAGAAACTCAAAAAATAACATCTCAAAACTTCAGCAAACATAGATCATGTATCTGAAGACCAAAAAATGGTCTTAAAATCCCATTGTCATAGTCAGAAGAAATACCTGGTAAAGCTGAATTTCTGAATGCACAAAATAATGCTGCTGAGCTTTTCAGGTCAGTTCATTCTTTCCTTAAAAAACTTGTACCTGACAGAAGACCTCCAAGACAGAATTGACTTGGGATTAGCTACTTCGTATGAAAAACCTACAAAAGAGTGAAGTATGGGAGAACAGGAAAAAAGCTCCTATTTGGAAAAGAAATGTGGCAAGTAGAGATGCAGCTGGAGTACTACTACAGTCAGAGGCACACTGAAAAAATACTTTCCCAAAAACCTGAAAGGGGACATCATTTACGTTTTTAACAACTTGCCTTAAAACTGTCTCTTGCATTCACGAGTTTTGGTATATGCAGGCTTAAACTTATTCAAGAAGAAACAAAATGAGTTATTATAGGTAAGTAGAGATTATGTCACACTGAAAGCCAAAAGGTCTTATGCTCAGTCTTAAATTTCTTTTATTCTGGATTAAGATGGGTTAAATTGGGTTTTTTTGAGCTACACATGAAAGCTGTTCTTCACTTCCTTAGTATATACTGCACCACATTTGTTTCTTAGGAATGTCAAGTTTAGAAAAAACATAATTGAAGCTGAAGATGAGACAATAGAATCCATAACACACACACTCATCATATACAGCACCAATATTTAGTTTTGGGCCCCTCCTGACATAAATCTTGTGGTAATCACTTTTAGAGCATCAGCTTTCCACACAACAACCATGCCATGGTATACATGTGACTGCACTTTTACCTGAGAGCTTCTAAATTGAAACATCTAAAACGATTTTTGCTTACTCAGTTTCAGCGTTCTTCCAATTGCTTATGGTGTCTACTTCCCAGCCTGGCCCAATTAATTCAGTCCCGCACATTTAATTAGTGGTGGGGAAGACTGCCCCAAGGGAACCAATTATGCAGAAATCAAAGTACTTTGTGATTTTGTGTGTCAAGTATCCAGCAGACCTCTGAAAAACTCCTCAATTCTTATAATCTGTGACAATGCAAAGCTCCCAAGAGGAATATAACAAAACTAATTGAGAACATCATCAACTAAGTTTAAAATAAAATAGAAATGCTATAACCACTATGTTCTATGTGACAAGCCAGCTCCAAATGAGTTGGGCATGGAAACCAGTTGGGCACGGAAACCAGAAACTTTTAGCTTTATATCAGTATGAATCATTACAGGATATACTACCAAAATACATAAAGTATACATTTAGCCTAACTTTAAATCTAGTATTGGCTATATTTCATTTAATGAGCATGGTATCCTGACAAGATTCTCATGAAGTCTTATTGCAATGATCTTCTGCCTTTTTTCATACCAAGCCGTGTACAAAGCTCAGTGCCAGGTTGGACAGAGTCTTGGGTGGCATGGCTTAGTTGGAGGTGTCCCTGCCCATGGCAGGGGGGTTAGAACTGGATGATCTTGAAGTCCTTTCCAACCTTAACTATTCAATGATTCTATGATTTTAAACATTTGAAGCCACCTGACCTTCTCCACAAAAAAAAAATTAAAAAAAACAGAACTCAGCCAACAGCAAATATGCTTAAATAAAATATTTCTTTCACAGAACACATAGCACTTCATCAAAGCCACAACAACCAACCCTGATCATCCCACTACAGAAGAAAGTTTATGAAAGTTGGCAAAACACACAGTTATACACATAAAATATTTAAGGTAAAGTAACAATGATAAGGAAGCAAAACTCCTGCCAATATTAATGACCACTAGCAAGATGACAAAGAGGTGAAAACCAAGGACCTGTATAGGGTTGAAAGTCACCTCAGCGTACTGTTTACTTTTAGGATGATAAGGTTAGCAAATCTTTGCTGACACTGGACTATGCACCGAAGTGACAGCCCAGAGGGAACAACTGCTGTCATCACTGCTACCCAACCAAATCCAAAGGGATTCCAGCTTCTTCCCTGCCTTCATCCAGAAGGGATGCAACCCTCTGATCCCTGCTGGGCACACTCCTCCCATCATCTCCAGTTAAATCCTGGGTGTAGCACTCTCACACAAGGTTTCTGTGGTACCACTCTGTAGACATTTTCCATCTGTCTTTCTTTATTCTCTTGTATTTCTTATCAAACACATCTGCTTTTGCCAGGCAAGACGTATCATTCCAAATTTCCAACAAAAAGGCAAAAATGCCCACACTCAACCCCCCCATAAGCGGAACTCTGCCAGGTTCTGCCACAGTTGATATAGTGAATACAAAGCCCATCTCCCCCCCAGCACAACCAATGCCAGCAGAAGTCAGCACCACTGGCTGTTTTTTCCACACTTGCTATCATTTTTGTCTTCACCACCTGCATATTGTAAAGGGACTACACAAGCAGCAAAAATCTAAGCACAACCTTTTCTGCTTCATGCTAAAAGGAGCAGGCTGTATTTCCTGTCACCTGAAGGACTACCAAAACTAGAGTTTTCCTGCCCCAAAAAAGGCATTAAACATTAAAAAAAAAAACAAAAAAAAACAAAGCCCAACAAAAAAAAAAAAAACAATGGGCAGTAGTA
>JASSUY010002248.1:0-16895 GCA_032466535.1 Forpus xanthops
AGCCAAAAATCCAAAACACAGTGCTTACCAGCTACTGCTTAAAGAAAAAATAACTGCTGCTGCTGAACCCATGACAGAGAGGCAAGACCTTCAGGAACAACTTTTGTTTTTTGTCTGCCCTTTTGTGTGACTTTTGAATTCTTTTAAATTTTATTGATCTGTAGTAGTTAGCTACTAAATTTCTAAGTGCATTTGTAAAAATTTGCAGATGAGTGGAAGAGAGTCAAAATACTGCTACTCTGCAACAAAAAAACTGATCTTTAATCAGCCTCTAAAGTTTTCTGTAAGGTGGTAGTTATCCTGATCACCTGCATGCTTCGGCATTGCCTGTTCCATCACTTCACCAAACCACAACTGAAAATTCATGAAGCTGTATGGAAAAGTGTGATTCTTTAAAGATATAAAAAAAAATACCCAAATTTCAGGAGGAAGTGGAAAGGAAAAGAAGTTGAGGCCTAGTCTTCAGGAGGTTTGCCTTAGTGCTGTCTTCTGAGACCCATTTTTCTTCACGAGTACTTAATTTTACTTAAATACAGGTCAGATAAAATTCAAATTTAGATTGTGATTTTTTTTTCTTCTCTAAGAAGCTAAACTCTGAAGAGCTATAATATTTATTCTTATAATTTTAGAGATTGATATTATATTAATATTATACCTTTCGCTTATCTATATGTTTTAAAGGCTTCTTGCATGTAATTCCAGTAATACTAAGACTCTGAAAAGGCACTGTTGTCTACTCTATTTTTACACCTTGTCAAAAAGAAAAGGGAAAAAGACATCTCTTTACCTTAAAGATGTAGGAAATGTGAGATACTAGATTTGCAACAGAGATTTTTTTACTATAGCACAAGTAACCTGTTTTGAGGTTGCTCTTCCTTTTTTCCATCTAGTTAGGCACTTAATGCAATCTTTAGAATCACTTCATTGTAAAACTATTCAGTTGTGTATAAAACTGGCTATGATAGTTTTGGTAAATTTTAAAAGGAAATTGTTTGTAACTACAATAAGAAAAATCATTTGCTAGCTATGTCCACTTTATGTACACTCTCTTAGGTGAAATTTTTGCCTTCCTCTCTCTTTAAGGCATAGTTATTTGCCTATGCTGTGTTCTTGTTCTTTGTCATTTAACTTGATTTGTAATGTATTTTGTACTGCCAAATTTTTCAGAGCAGAAATAGTGCTTCGCTTAATTCTTTTCCTGTCAATCAGATAATCTCAATTATTTCCTGTATTTTATTGTGAAGTACAACAAAACCTAATTTTGATGGCGGTGACTTTTTAAATGCTGAAGTAGTTAAATCACTGAGGTAATGCTGCACAACATAGGAGGGAAGGGTAGGATGGGAATTGTACAGCAGTTTAGTACCCGCTTTTGATTTTCTGCTGTAGGCACCCTTTTTGTGAGTGTTATTCCAAGGTTAAGATGGAACTCAGCTTAATACTTCCCACATTTTCCTGTAATTTTAATGCTTGTCAATGCATGGCTAGCGATCTCACTACTCATTTTTCTATATTTTATGGCTCAGAAACCTTTTAAAACATCTTTCATGTCAGTAATTCAGAGTTGCTGCTGTTAATATTTGCCAGAGATTTCTCTTGACCTTTTCATGTAGATGTTTGTTTATCTAAAGTACCACTGTCTTTGGTATCTCATGAGAACCGATCTGGGTGACACACTGCAGCCATGCATTAAGGTAGTTTAATAAGATCTAATGCTAAATTTACTTGAAATAATTCCCCCTTAGGAGTGGGGAGTTTTAAAACTTGAATATTAATACCTGTAATTAAGGAATGTGTTCTCACAATGAGGTGGATTTATCTGAGTTGTGGACTCTGTAATCACTGTTGTGTTCCTTGTGTGAAGCATTACTGCTCCTAAGAATCAATACAACGACATACCAGCTAGAACTCAGTTTGAACTGTTCACTTACCTCATGCAGTTGTTGCTCTGTTGATTATTTCCACTTCGGATTTTCTGGAATTTGAGGGGGAATATGCAGTATTTTTTTGTAGATAAATATTCTTTGTTTTTAGAAAGTCTTCTGGATCTGCATTCTCACCTTTATCTCTTCAGCCCATTTATGACTAAATTAGTGAAGCCTTTACCTTTAGTTAGAGCTCTCCGGGAGGTTAATGAATTACTAACTAAATCCTTAACTAAAAGCCTCATCTAACCAGCTCCTCTCTATTAAGAACATTATTGGCACTTAAAGATTTCTTTCCTTTCTGCAAAGAGCAGGTATAACTGCTCTTGAGTATTTTAGAGATTTGTATGTAAACAGTTTTTTATTCTGTCTGATGTATCTTTGTGACTTTTCCAACTGAGAATACTTATTGTTGATAATGGAGTTGCTTTAAAAGGAAATTACTTTTCTTAATAACAGTATGTATTAATCTTTGACCTAATGTACCGTTTTTTTTTTCCAGATTCCTTTTTTACAATTATTAGCTCCATTAATTGAAAATGTGAACTATCTGGGCACACCTAGGGAGTAATCCAGATTTAATGTCCTTTACTAAGTAAATTTTCAGTTCCGACTTCTACTTGGCTGTTTTGTATTATAAACCACCAAATTAAGAATTGTAAAAATACATCTGAATAAGAACAGCAAAATAAGCTGAAGGCAGTCATAATATTTAAATAAAGCTTGTGCCCCAAAGAAGGAGCTTTTCTAAAGGAGCAGTGAATTTGCACATGTCATATGCCAAAGATGTGTTTCACCCATGTGTGTATTCATAGAACATATTAATTATATTTACAGGTAGGTAACTGAAGTACTTGGTAGTTAGTGGCATGCTTTGTTGGTAGACTGTCTAATCTGTATAATTTCTGCCCCCCTTCCTTTCTTTTTCCTCAGGTAGTACGACTGTTAAAAACATCCCCAGAGAAACCTATAACATTAGCGATCGGTGATGGTGCTAATGATGTGAGCATGATACAAGAAGCACATGTTGGCATAGGTAATTTTCTTTTAAGAAAAAATATGCATACATAACACTGAATTATTACCCATTATGTAGTGTTTTGATATTTCCTTTACTGACTTTGTTGGATAGTGTTTGTTACAATAGTAAATCTGAAGGTATTACCTAAGGTATTAGGACATAAGGATATTCAGTCTGTCACCCTTTGTGATTTAAAAGGTGTACGTAATATTTGTCATGTAAATCACATGCCCCTGATAAAATTTTAAGACCATGAGTCTTAAAGACAATAGGTATAGCCTGCTTGAGAAGGTTACAGGCCAATGGCGAATGATGCTTTATGCTAAAGCTAGTTTGTCAAATAACTGAAGCTTATTAAAAATTACCCAAGCACTGTCAGCCCACCAGACTAAGTAAACTGTTACTGCAAGAACAGCATTATTTTTATTCTGCAGTTGAGTATAGGTCATATTATTCCCAGAAGATACTGTAAGAAAAAGCTCTCTGAAGTAAAATGTACTAAGAAAATTTGTGGTTAAAGATGGATAGATAGTGGTTTGGTTGGTTTGGCAATTGTGGTTGTGTATGAATATTGTTTTGTTTCTGCCAGTAAAGGTTTTCTTAAGTATAACGTATGGAAATGGTGGGTGGTTTTTCTAAATTATTTTTTTTTTTTTTGTTAGTTCAAAGTGTCAGGAGTAATGCCTGCTTTTGGAACTGGAAGTTAATGAAGCCTATAAGGTTGAAGTGCAAAAAACAAATGTAGCTTCAGTTGTTTGTCACTGGGTTTTTTAAACTTTATTTTAGAATGTTTAACCTGTTTTCTGTTTTGTTTCCCGAATATTACAGGAATCATGGGCAAGGAAGGAAGACAAGCTGTAAGAAACAGTGACTATGCAATAGCACGATTTAAATTCCTCTCCAAGTTGCTTTTTGTTCATGGACACTTTTACTATATTAGAATAGCAACCCTTGTACAGTACTTTTTTTATAAGGTAAGTCTTCAGAGAGTGCCAGTTAAGTTCATGGAAAATGCGTAACTTCTTTCCCACCAAGAAATTTATTTCAGATCTAAAATTTTTTCTGGCAACAGATTAAACATCTGTTTTCAGACATGATTTTTCAACTTTCTTATTTTATAGTTTGCAGCCCAATGCATTAGCTTCTCTGTGAAATTGTTCAGTACTCCTATCTAGAAATAGGTTTTAAATACCAGAATGAGTTTGCCTAGGCTGAGAGGCAGACATGTTTGCTCTCTGAAAGAAGCATTACTAGCTTGATGTTAAATGTATTTTTTAGCAAGATGTAAAAGTGTAACCTTTTTTGTTTATTGATTTTAATATGAACCAAATCTGTTCATCTTTATCTTAGAAGGAAAAAGGAGTATAGGAAGTAGTTGAGAGAGGAGGTAAGAGGTGTGCGGAAGAGACCATGCTCTTTGCTGGCAGACTCACCTTAAGAAAATTCTAACAGTCTTTACTTCAGAAACACTGCAAGGGACTGAGTTATATCTGGATGTCTCTTGGGGAGCTATGGGTATGGTGGAGCAGGGTTGAGCTTAAGCCAAATGCTAGAAGGAGGAGTTGGGGGGCATGGGCCAGGAGTGGCCTGGGAGCTCAGTCATGGGCTGGGATGTTTGAGCTGCTCAGAATGTCTTTGATCTTACTTGAAATTTGTCAGAGATTCTAGCATTGGCCACCAAGCCACATTTTATCTTCAATTGTTTGCTTTTGTTTAAAGATCACAGCATGGTGTTAGGTTTTGTTTCTGTCTTGCTCACGCCTATGCAGGAAGGTCACAAGCAAGGCACATGATTTCTTGAACGAAATGTAGGAACTATTTCACGAGGAAATTACTAGAAAGGAACTAAGTGAGAAATGAATGTTTTTCTCCTTGTTTAGTGTTATTTTTACTCTTACAATGAGTTGTGTTCATCAAGCACTATATTTAGAGTTTATATTTTTCAAGGTCATTGTCCCAAAAGACAAACAAAATATGCTCTTAATCAGAGCATATTACTTAACTTTGCCAAGTAAAATGCTGAAATGCTTTATACCCTTGCTGTATATTTTTGCCAGTATCTAAGAGTTAAGAATTTCTTTCAGGATTGTGAGACATGTACTGAGGATTAACTATTTAACTATTTTCTTAACTTTTTTTTTGTTTTTTCCCCCAGAATGTGTGCTTTATTACACCACAATTTTTATATCAGTTCTTCTGTTTGTTTTCACAACAAGTAAGTATTATGTGCCTTATATCATGGTAAATGCAAATGAAACATTCAGGGTAAATAACTAGAAAAATGGGAAAGAACTAGAGAGGAATGCAAGATTTTATACTTAACGAATATCCAGCTTCATTTTTTGTATTTGATAGCTTGATGTTACTGAATGGTTATGAGCATACCTTTTTTTCTGACTAGTGAATTCACATAATGATTTGTTGCTGCTATAGTGTGCTGATAAATTTTAATAAATGTAAACAACTTTTTTCTTCACAAAACTCAAAATAATTTTTGTTTCCATTTTCAGACACTCTATGACAGTGTATACCTGACTTTGTACAATATTTGTTTCACTTCGTTGCCTGTCCTCATATACAGTCTTTTTGAACAGCATGTGCATCCGCATGTATTACAGAGTAAACCTGTGCTTTATCGGTACGTATATTCTAATATTGTCACAGTAGAACATCACTTAGAATAACAGCAACACCTGCAGAAGTCTATGAACTTTGCATTCCTACAGTATTTTTAATTAATTAAAAATTAATACAATTTTTACTAATTATTTTGAGAGCTGTAGCTACAGTTTTCATCCTAAAAGTTAATTGACTATTTTAAGAGAATCATCTTTTTAAGTCAGTCATGTTAAGACAAAGAGAATTGAGCACTTGGTCTGCTTACATGATTGACAGCCTTCTCTTCCATTACATGTAGGAGGTGAAATCAAACACACAAATGAATCACTAGGACACGGTGATTGGGGAAATCATCACAAGATGTGCTTTACTTAGAGAGGAAGCAATTTCATGTAGAATGAGATGTCCTCCCAGTGTTGCATATAGCTTTTTGGACAAAAAAAAAAAATCTCTATTTTTGTTAAAAGAGATGTCTCTTAGGTGTTTCTGCTTTCCTGAAGGTCTTCTAAGCAGAACAAATTGCAAGTGTCAGGAGATCTGGCTTTTTCTTCCTCTTGCATAGTTAGTGCTATCCTAAACTTGACCCATTTGAGACCCTTGCCTTTGGCGATTCCTGCATAAAGCAGAGGCAAATCATGAGTTATGTATTTTTTTTGTATGTCAGCGTTTGTTAAGTGTGTCTTGGTGCAATTGAAAGCTGTATTTATTCAAAGTAGTAGTAGTCACACAGTGTGAATAGCTGATGGGTCCATAAAGACAATCTGAAATCCTAAATCCATTTTATTTCTGCAGAGATATCAGTAAAAATGCCCACCTGGGATTTAAACCATTTCTTTACTGGACCATCTTGGGCTTCTTCCATGCATTAGTTTTCTTTTATGGCTCATATCTTCTAATGGGAGAAGATACTTCTCTGCTGGGAAATGGCCAGGTACATTATCATAAAAATGATTCTACCACTGTATTTTTGGTGATATTTCTTAATGCCTTTTTTTTTTGCCTTTTTTATTATTATTTTTGGTAATCTTATATCAGAAAAACGTTAAGGTTTTTTTTTATTTTTATGAACTACATAATTGCCAAAGATATTTTGCCAATATTGATGTGTACTCTCAAGAGTAACATTTCTTGGTGTGGAAACTGTAAGATGTAGTCAGAAAGTGTATGTCCAGGAAGAACGTGTTTTTCAAGATAGTAAATGTATTATGTTTGTCTTAAACTTTGTTTTATTTTGTATACTGTTTTTTGTCAAAATCATATGTCATAACTTCAGTAAATGAGAATTTATGTTCAGTCATTTGAAACTCCTTTGGAGTTGGGCTTAATTGCTGTGCCAAACAATGGCCTCTCTTGTAACATCTGTAACAAAGTTAGGCTTAAACTGAAAGTTGGCAAAAATCTTAAAGCTTTTCCTGAAAATGCATTATTCTAGTTATGCAGAATTTTAAAAAATGAACTGGTACAAGCTGCTCTTAAATTACAGTTTTTATTCAATAAATATTTTTAGGACAGTAACTTAATGATGCCATCAACTACTGATTTGGCACTTTCTATTTTAAAGATGTTAAAGTTCACAGGAAAAATCGTATACAAAAAATTCCTAAAGCTTGGATAAAACCATTACAAGTCTGCTTTCTCATTTTCCCCCAGAGGAAGGTTCTGAGTTAGTTAACCCAATTTAAAACACTTAGATACTGAGTTTTTCCCTCATAAGCCTTATGGGCAGCGATGCAGAAATACATTCGCTTCTCTCATTGTGCCATTCATGCTACTGACATGAAGTGCCTGCTGATTCTTGTCTAGTGCTTGTTAGAGTTGCATATTGTAGCACAAGGTACAAAAATAGCATTGTACTGTATTCGCAGTGGTCGTGGGGGAATCGGAATGGGCATGAGCCCAGGAAATTTAGCCAAAAACAGAATTTCCATATAATGATGTACAGACAATGGCCAGAATTGTCTTTAGTGACTAAAATCAGAGACCATGTGAAAGGAGCAGTGAAGGGGGAGTGATTCAGCTATCTGGAGTACCTGTTTCATTTGAGAAGAACGTTAAAATAGTTGTGTGTTAGACTAAAATGTCTCCTACGGCTGAGATATGAACCCACTCTCCTGTAATTTTTTTTTTTTAACAAGCTGTGTGACTTCAGAGTTCTTGTGAATTGGTAATGGGTTTTCAATACTCCTCTGATGAAAGGTTTGCACTATGAAAATCTGTGCATCCATCTTAGTTGTCAGAACACCTTGCTTAGTAAACGTCCAGAGGGCAGAACCAGACTTTTTGCATTGTATTTAGTTACATGTTTAGATTAGGGAACAGATTTTATTCTTTTTCTACACCTGTATGTTAATGTAGGCTTTGTGGGGAATGTTCTTTTAATCGCTTCTTCTGTAAGTTAACCGCAAGATTATTTAAATATACTTAGTATATGAGCATACTGGACATAAAGCATTCAGATGTCCTTTGACTTCTCATGTTTCCTGTGATGTGACTTTATTTGGAGTTACTCTGCACCTCTCTTCTGAAGGATGGTTATTTGAACTGGTAGAACTCAGTTTTTGTTAACAGTAAAATATCTGGAATGCATAAAGTATGTTGCAAATTTAACATATGCCTGAAAAAGCCAGGTTAAGGGCAAGAGAAACTCATATGCTGCTGACACGGTTTCTTGTAAGAAGTCAAGACTTTGTGATCACTTTGTGCAAATGGGTGATGCAGTGTAGTGTTTGTGCAAGGCTTCACATTTTCATTCCAAGTTCTCAATCTGAAGCAAAGCAGAATAGAAGATTTTGTAAATAATTTGTTAATGTTGGTGGTTAGGCTTACCTCAGCATATTGTGCAACAACTTGATCTTTTAGTTCTTTTTTTTCCCCCCCCTTTTTCATGCTGTGCATGTCGTCAGATATTGAAACCTAACAGGCAAATGGTAAGAGTTTAGAAAAGGAGATACAAAATACCGTATCTGTACTTCACAGTATTAAAGGATGCAGCATCAACAGTGTAAATATGTTCAAAAATAAAATGGTGGCAAGAACCCGTTCATGTTTTGCATTCTAACTCTTGTGACCATTGAGAGCAGTGTTAGCAAAGACACTTTCTTTCACAGGTCCCTCAGAAGCAGTAGCCTAGTTGATATTATTGCAGCAAGCATGTTGCTTGTTAAGTATTACTATTGGTATGAAAAGTAAACACAAGGCTTTGGAAGATATGTTTTAAGAAGTACCTTTCAAATTACCAGTAAGTCCAGAGACTCATGGCTGCCTCATTTTTGTATCTTGTGTAAAGATGAGAAAAGCAGTTGTGAGATCTGTCATCAGGCTGTTGGGATTTTTTGTTTGCTTTTGTTAGAGCTCTGTAACAAGGACTACAACTGTGTGAATCCCAGTTCCACTCCTCTGTGCTGTACTAACGAACCAGCTCTAGGATGACTTTGATTGCCTGTCTGCATGTGATACCTTTCTTCTTGCTTGCTTAGTTTGCTACCGGTTAATAGAGTTAAGGATTCGGTCATTGTTCAGTATCGTAGTGGCACAAACACCTATGAAACAGCAGTGTCTTCTGCTTCAGCATCCAGACTGCTTCCAAGAGCAGAGTAGTTGGACCTGTTGAAGATTCACAAGTGTGTGTCTGAGTAGCATGTGTGTAGATATATTACAAACTCAGCATCCCTGCTTGGTTGTCAGAGCTGAGATTTTGTTGTAGATCTTGTTCAGAGTTTCAATAGTTTAATTTTTATGGGCAAGAAAATATGGAAGTGACAGATTCTGCGTTGTAGAATCAAAGTTTCATTTTGTGATATTAGCCTTGAAACAAAGTGTCTTCTCTTTAGAGTTTTCTTACAGTGGCACCATTATTTTTGAATTTTAAATAGTGTTTGGGGTAAGATGAACTTTCAGGTGATGCTGCATGTTGAAAATGATGTGGAAATGTTTAAACTCAGCGTGGTTTGCACTTTTGTTAAAGTGCATACCTTTCACCCAGTATTTGATTTCTGTTGGATGCTTTTGCTTAATTGATCAAACTGGTATCTTCATATTCCCATCAATTTATGTTACTGTTTTGTACTTTCTTCATATTTCATGTAGCCTTCGTGGTGATCTATTTTGAACCAAGAAGAAAGATGACTTGTGGGCTGTTAATTTTGCTCTTGAAAGCTGTATTTTATAGTAGTTTGTGTTGTATCTTTACTGTGTTTTCAACATGCTTAGTTGTCATAAGCTTATGTCCACAGACTTCTTTCATTAGTGTAGCCAAGTTGAGAGGAATCTGACTTAACTATTTTTTTTTTCCTTCTTTGACTTGCTGTTTTCTTAGATGTTTGGAAACTGGACATTTGGTACTTTGGTCTTCACTGTTATGGTTATAACTGTTACAATGAAGGTATGATATTGTACTAATTACTTTTTGTGTTTGGATATATAGGCAAATATGTAATAGGGTAGTAACTTAACATTTATTCAAAAGTTATACTGTATTAATTGATTCTTGGGGATTCCAGCTAAGTGATTTTTATGTTTGGTTTCAATGGTAGTTAAATTTTTGTAGTTTTTTCATGCTACAGTGTTTAGTGTTTGAGCTGGAAGTTCGCAAGCACATTCAGACTGGTATTTATCATTTTCTGTGACAAGGGGGGGGGAAAGGAAGTTTACTGACATTATCTTTCTTATAGATGGCACTGGAAACTCACTTCTGGACATGGATAAACCATTTTGTTACTTGGGGATCCATTGTATTTTATTTCATATTCTCCTTGTTTTATGGGGGAATAATCTGGTAAGTGGTTCCTTCCCACCCCCCCTTTCTGTAGCACATATGATAGATGAAGCTATGAAAAAAGAAACATTGAAATATTATGTTCTACCATCTTGCTCTAAATTTTGTGACAGGTGTTGGAAAACAAATTTTTAAACCTACAGTAGCTACTTGCTTTTGGTGGTTCTTTTAGATATTTGAGCAATGCGCTTAAACTCTGCTGTACCCAAGAGCAGGTATTATTTGTCTCTGACAGCCTTTGACTTTAAAGGCATTTTTCTTTTTTTAAAAAAAGTAGCTGTGGTCCCAAAGGTATTTTGTAATAAGTAAATGTTTGAAACAGAAATAAAGGTGTTAGAATTTGAATCATTCCAGGGATGTATTTTTGCTTGTATTTTGGGGTCTTGGAAGGATAGGATGGCGACTGATTTCCTGCAAGACAATTTAAAACTAAGCCAGAATGTTGCCCTCCAAAGTTCAGTACCCACCTTCCCTAGAGTTTCTTTGCAGGTCAGGTCCAACAGACCGCTAGGCTTCATGGACACCATGCAGTTGTGACTGTATCCTGAGAGACTTGCTGTGTGATGTAAGATAAGATATACTTGAGCCTGCCTTCTTCTGTTTCTAGAAGTTTCTTCTAGTAATTGCCACTTCTTTTAACTTTTCAGGCCATTTTTACATACCCAGGACATGTACTTTGTATTTGTTCAGCTGTTGTCAAGTGGTTCTGCTTGGTTTGCCATAATCCTCATAGTAGTTGCTTGTTTGTTTATTGATGTTGTGAAGAAAGTGCTGTACAGACATCTACAACCAACAAGTACTGAAAAAGCTCAGGTAATGTTATGTCTTTGTATCCAACTTTATCAATAGTTAGAAGATAACATTTGTTAAAATCTGTCTTGTAAACTAATTAGTTTCCTGTGATATTTAATCATCCTTTTATGTTTGTCATGTTTAATGTTTAAAAGTGTTTTAATTTTAAAAGATAATTATTAATTTAAAACTGTTAATGTGAGGACACCATTTTAGAAAGAAATAACAAGTTTAATTGGTATTAGCAAGAGCGTAATTATTTATAAAGAAGATAGCTGAGTCTTTGCATCTCAAAACTGTATGAGGATCATATTACACATTTTAGTACTTTTTAGAGATGGTAACTTTTTTTCCTTTTTGTCTACATATCAGATGCTCTCCAACTGCAATTGGCACTGAACAGTTCTGAAAATGTGATGAAAACAGTTTTAAAAATTAGTAGGACTCAGTTTAGTTAGTATTTCCTAAATCTTGATCTTGCTATATGCCACATATTTGATTGTTGACTATGTAATTAAAGGTAATCACCCATGTGGCATTTTGAAATTCATAGAAGAGGTCAAAAGATATGCTGTGATAATGCAGTCTCCCTTTTACCGGATACAGGCTACAAAAACTCCTTGAAATGTTGAAATTAGTCTATCTGTTAGGTAAATATCTGTGCTTGAGTGTTTTCTTATAAGTAACAGCCATGGAGAAGTCATCCTGACCCATTGTTCTAATAGTTACTGTCTCTGGTTTCTGTTTTCAGCATTTTGTCTTTTTGTACTTCTGCTAAACTGAAAAGACTTCTATTAACAGGTTTTTGCTTTGTTCACCATTAGGTTTTTGATCAAGTTAATTTTCTCACTGATGAGTAAATTGGACTTGCATCTTTTGTCAAAAAGGTCTTAATCATTCTTGTGCTTCTCCTGTAATCTTCACCATTCTTCAACCTATCTTGAAATTTTGATTTCATGAGTGGACACAATATGATAACACAGCATGCATCACTGCCAAACATGGAAGTAAAGAATCCTCCACCAGTATTCAGTTTATGATATCATATGTATCAATAACCTGTTATCTTCTGCATCTTTCTCATCTGCAAGTGATTGTTGATTTCTTCCAGGTCATTGATGAGAGGTCAACTAGCATAGGGCCAAAAAAAAAAAAAAAGTGAATGAAGACTCCATTAGACAAAGATATCGCATATACAGTTATGTTCTGAAGCCTGTTAGCAGTTTTTAGGCTGTTTGTGTGCTGTATTGACTTTGTTGCGTCCTAGTTGCTCAATCCAAATTACACTGAGCTGTGTGCCATACATACGTCATAACTACTTTACATCAGTAGCTAACTTTAGTGTCTAACCTTGTAATTATTTGACATACATGCATGTTGATGTACTTAAATTATATTACTCTTCTAATCTGTGTATTAAAAAAAAAAACAAACCTGTGAGACATTCTCTTGATTTGCCTAGGATCGACATCATACAGAGAAACCTGTTGCAAGCCAAAATATACCATTAGTCAGCTTTCAAAACTGGAATATTTGCTGTTTTTTCCCGTCTTTGAATTTAGTACCTAAAAGCCAAGGTAAATAACCACTAGCTTTCAGAAAGCAGTTCAACTAGACCTGATAAGACTCCTGATTGCATATTACTACAGTTTTTGGATTAAAGAGTCTTGATTTAGGAAAAAACCTATAGGTAAGGAGAGCAGTTACTTATATTTCCTTCCCCCTCCCCTCTTCTCTCCTTACCTTCTAAAACTAACTGCAAGATTTATCGAATATTTCCCTTTCCTTCCTTCCTGTACATCAGCTGTTTTGCAGTGTGTCAGTATGGTTGTTGAGGTTTCTCATGTTCTTTAGTTGCTTCAATTAAAAAAAACAAAAAGCCCACATCATTTTTCTCTAGCTTGATCTGTATGCTTCTTTTTTACATTCTCTTGCTTTCTGAATCAATTCTAAACAATTTCTGACATCAGTTTGCTTCCATTGCAGTTGTGTCATCAAGGACACAATCGGACTTTTTTTTTTTTAGGAAGGAATCTTGATGAATGTCTAACACCTTTCCTGTGGCTATTGCTTCATTCATAGCTGCAGGATTTTGCATATCTATAACTAGTCTTTTTTCTTCTTTTTTTCCTCTCTCCCCTTATTCCCATTCTGCTTTGGCATTTGACAGTGTCAGAATTTGTGTCTGTGTTTACCAAAATAGTGTCTCTTTCTGAAAACATTTAGTTCCTGATATGGCAAACCTAAACTCTAAATCCAAATCTAAAAATCTGAAATCTGGCTTGACCAGAAATGCATCAGCAGCCGTTAGGTGGCTTCTGTCTTTGTGTCTGATAGTGAAATAGTAGTTTAAAATGTATTTGTAAAAAGAAGACACCTCTTTATTCCTTTTTTGAAGTTTAATCTGTTGAGATTTTCTCACTCTTTAGATGAGACAGTCAGCCCCACTGAATTTCATCAACTGTCCTGTAGTGAGGAAGTAGACATAAGGAAAGATGAACACATGACCACTTCAACACATTCATTGTCAAGAAGTGACAGAATACTTCTTTCGTTATTATATCTCATTAGAAGTACCTCATTAGGTTTGTTTAAAATTTCTGGTAAATATTTTTCTTTCAGTTTCAGAGCAGAGGAGAGGACTCGTGACTTTCAGATAGAAACAGATGAAGTTTGGAGAATGTCCTAAATACTGATATTTTTTTGAAAATCGTTGAAAGACTGAATATGAAACTTTGTATATAGCCCCATTAAATGCATTTTTTGTAATGTAGGTGCACCCTCTGTGTAAAGGAATATTTTTAATTGTAAGACTAAATTAGTGTATTATGGGAAAGAAGAAGTTTAGTTTACAGTTAGTAAGTATTTATGAGGGCAAGATAAATTGTTACATGAACTAGTCACTGATTTTTAAATTGTGATTATTTACTTGTTTCTGTCCACCATTCTTTGAATTCTAAAATATTCCTAGGAGCAGTAAGCAAAACACAAATTTCTCAATGTAAAATGCTTGCTGCCATTGTTCTATCTTTTCAGAAACTAAAGCACACTAGCTGTGTGAGTTGCCCAACCTAGTGCTCTGAATTCACTTCAGAGTACAATACACAATGCTTGGGTAGGCATCTGCCTTACTCAGTAGATAAGGAACTTGATTTTATATCTTTTCTTTAGTATAAGGTTACAGCATCAACAGTCAGCCTTCATCTCAGCAGTTAGAAGTTATTCGTAAGAGAGCAAAGAAGTTTAACTGGTATGAGACAGAAATACTAAGATTCTGCTAAATAGAAACTAAATGTAAATTGATCAGTCACAACAACTTAAAAATAATAAAAATCTGTGTTCCATATGGGAAGTCAGTATATCAAAGATTTTAGAGGCAAGCATGGGTTGACTTTTACAGAGGGATTAATTTGGTTAACTTTATCTTCCTTAAATGCACTGAAAGTGCATGTATGTAGGATTTCTTGTTTTGTTTGTTTTTTTTTTCTATGTTCCAAAGCATTTTTTGCTGGCATTGAAGAAAATACATCTGTATGTTTGAGTTCAGTCTGTTGCCCTGAAGTAGCTTCTAGGTAATCTCTGGCTATAAATCACTTACCGGATCATATAAAAGCAAGTGGACAGTAAGATAAGTGTAAACAAAAATATAAATCTTTGGGTAAACGTAAATCACAGCACTATTGAGGGGAGAAGGTAATACTGAGTAAAGATGTCTGGTAAAGTATATAGGCCTTTTTTTATCAGTATGAAAGCTAAGTTATATGTAAGAATGGTCCTACCACAGAGTTAACTGGCTGAGATGATCCCAGAAGCTGTCCTGAAGGTACCAGACTTGTGTTCTGTATATGATGTGTATTCCAGATAAATAACAATGTCTTGTCCTGTGTCTTTCTATTAGAAAATTACTGCTGCTTCTTACTGACATATATGTTCCATCCCTTCTCTGTCCAATTGTAGATGTACTCCAACAGAGTTGCTTTAAGTGACGAGTTCATCGCACTGCAGCCATTGTCCAGGGCAAGGAATCAGCTGAGCAAAATTAGGTAGAGTAGGAGGGGCAGTTCCTCATCAACTCTTATGCATGCTGAAGGTGAACTAACCAGTGCTGAGAGAGATGGGAAGAGGCATGAATATTAGTGGGTTGAGAGGGCAATTACCTCTAGTGCAGAAATGTTCAGTTTGGTTATTTCTTGGCTTTGCTCTGTGTTTTTGAGCCAAATGCTTCTCCTAAGTAGCATGCATTGGACGTGCTTTTTTAAGAAAAATCATCCCTAGCATGATGCTCAACTTTCAGAATAAAAATCTAGCTCTTCTTGCATCCATTTTTATATTGCAGTTTCTAGCATGGTTAAAATGCTTTTGATATCATTATGATCAAAATTAACAGTGCTTTTTGCATGTTGGACAATTTCAGCTTCATAAGGCTGTGACAGGAGGGTCCATATATTCCAGGCAGCAATTTTTGTGAATTGTCTGCCCATTTTAATTTGCTTTCTCTTGTGCTAGAAAAGCAGAAAATGTTTTATGTTTGGGTACGTACATACACTTGTGCGCCTAAGGCTTTTTGTGTTTGTTTTGTGCATCTATAAAGTGAGTGTTGTTTGTTTTCAATGTGTATAGATACATATTCCTAAAGGCATTTAGCTATGAAGACATAGAACATGATTTAAAAAAATGAGAGTGTACATGTGTCTGTGTAGGTGAACCATTATGATTCTGAAACTCTTCAAATGCCGAGTTCAGTACATGAAATGCTATTAAATGCTAATTCTCCTTTGTGAAACTGAAACATTCATACACATCAATAATGTTGTAACCTGTTTGATGTTTTATTCCACCCTTTTTTACTTCTATAGGAAGAATTAATGTGAAAAATTGCATTTTGCCTTTAAAGTATTTTTTTGTTTAATGTGACTTGCATTATTTCAAAATGTGAGAATAGGTGCTAGGAAAAAGCATTTTTGGGACATGATTGCTGTTTAACTAAGGGATAGTAGGAATCAGGAAGCTAACACTGTAAAATATTAGCAGACAATTTTTAGTGGCTAATTGAAACTGATGATACAAGTCCTTTTAAAGAGAGAGAGGAAAGAAGTGCTTTGTTTTTCCTCAGGGAATGTGCTAAATCTTTGCAATTCAAAACTTGAAATGTTGTCCTGCTGTAAAATATATCAGCTTAGATTTCCAAGCACCCGAAGGAGGTAGTGGTGGGGTGGGTTTATTTTGGTTTGTTGGGTTTTGGTTTGGTTGGTTTGGGTTTTTCTTAATTTAGCCCTTATTAACTTTAAAATCTGCAAACTACAGTATACCTGTTGAATTTTAGTAGACTTAGAAACAAACAGCTTTCACAAATAAGCTTTTAAAATTCTTAGTTTATCAGTGTTCTGTAAATAAGTTACCTTTTATAATACTGGTATAAAAAGGATATGTAACTTTGGAACAAGAGCAGAGGAGGGCCGCAAGGATGATCAGAGGACTGGAGCACTTCCTGTATGAAGAGTCTGAGAAAGTTGGGGCTGTTCAGCCTGGAGAAGAGAAGGCTGTGTGGAGACCTCATAGCAGCATTTCAGTACCTGACAGGGTCCTATAGGGATGCTGTGGAGGGACTGTTCATTAGGGAATGTAGTGATAGCACAAGGGGTAATGGGTTGAAACTTAAACAGGGGAAGTTTAGATTGGATCTGAGAAAGTTCTTTACTGTAAGGGTGGTGAGGCACTGGAATGGGTTGCCCAGGGAAGTTGTGAATGCTCCATCACTGGCAGT
>JASSUY010002252.1:0-23590 GCA_032466535.1 Forpus xanthops
AGCTGAAAATCCATAACACAGTGCTACACCAGCTACTGCTTAAAGAAAAATGACTGCTGCTGCTAAACCCATGACATAAGGAATAACTCCTGTCAACAAGATGTGAGTGACCAATACGGTGACTATTAGAGGGGCCCCGCCTCCAGCCAGGTGGAGGTAGGGGATAATCAGATTTATTGGACTGTGTGGTTCAGATGGCCTGGCACATCAGTCCCACAGAAGTATAAAGCTCTAGTAGATACCGGTACAGTGTACCCTGATGTCATCAAGCTGTCAAGGGTTGGAACTCATTTCTATGTCTGGAGTGACAGGAGGATCATATGAGTTGACTATACTGGAGGCTGAAATCAGCCTGACTGGGAGGAAATGGCAAAGACACCCCATTGGGACTGATCCAGAGGCTCCATGCATCCTTGGCATAGATTACCTCTAGAGGATGCTTCAAAGACCCAAAAGGGTACCAATGGGCTTTTGGTAATGCTGTTTTGAAGACAGAGGAAATTGAGCAGCTCTTCACCTTGCCTGGTCTCTCAGAGGATCCTTCTGCTGTGGAGCTGCTGAATGTCGAAGAGCAACAAGTGCCAATTGCAACCACAACATTGCACCAGCAGCAATATCGCACCAACCAAGACTCCTTGATTCTCATGCATAAGATGATCCGTAGGCTGCAGAGCCAAGAAGTGATCAGTAGGACCCACTCACCCTTTAATAGGCCCAAATGGCCAGTGCAAAATCTGTCAGAGAGTGGAGACTAACGGTAGAGGATCGTTGCCTGAACAAAGTTACACCATCCTTGAGTGTGGCTGTACTGGACATGCTAGAACTTCAATATGAACTGGAGTCAAAGGCAGCCAAGTGCTATGCCGCAACTGATACTGCTGATGCATTTTTCTCAATTCCTTTAGCAGCAGAGTGCAGGCCACAGTTCGATTTTACTTGGAGGGCTGTCCAGTGCATTTGGAACCGATTGCTGCAGGAGTGGAAACGCAGCCCTACCATCTGCCATGGACTGACCCAGACTGCACTGGAACAGGGGCAAGCTCCAGAACACCTGCAATACATCAATGACATTATTGTGTGGGGCGATACTGCAGAAGAAGTCTTTGAGAAAGTGAGGAAAATAATCCAAATCCTGACGAAAGCCAGTTTTGCCATAAAGTGGAGTAAGGTCGAGGGACCTGCAGAGGAGCTTCAGTTTTTGGGAATAAATGTGATAAAAAGATAACAGCAATGTGTCCATCAACTAATAAGAAAGAAACACAAGCTTTTTAGGGTGTTGTGGGGTTCTGGAAAAAGCATACCCCAAATTACAGTTTGATTGTAAGGCCTCTCTCTTACGTGACCCAGAAGAAGAATGATTTTAAATGAGGTCCTGAGCAACAGCAAGCCTTTGAGCAAATTAAACTAGAGACAGTTCATGCAGTAGCCCTCAGATCAGTCCGGACTGGGGCAGATGTTAAAAATATGCTGTACACCGCAGCTGGGGGGAATGGTCCTACCTGGACCCTCTGGCAGAAAGCTCCAGGGGAGACTCAAGGTCAACCCCTCTGATTTTGGAGTAGGAGATACAGAGGATCTGAGGCCAGCTATATCCTAACTGAAAAAGATACTGGAAGCTTATGAAGGAGTTTGAGCTGCTTCAGAAATGATTGGCAGTGAAGTAAAACTCCTCCTGGCACCCTGGTTGCCTGTGTTGTGCTGGATGTTCAAAGGCAGGGTTACCTTTACATATCATGCAACCGATGCTACGTGGAGTAAGTGGGCTGCAGTAATTATATAATGAACTCCAACAGGAAATCCCAGTGATTCAGGAATTCTAGAAGTCATCACAGACTGGCCAGAGATCAAAGATCTTCAAATATCACCAGAGGAGAAGGTGATGTGTGCTGAAGAAACCCCACCATATAATAAACTGCCAGAAAGTGAAAAGCAATATGTCTTATTTACTTGCCGTATTGTGGGAAAGCACCAGAGATGGAAGGCAGCTGTATGGAGTTCTCGACAACACATTGCAGAAACTGCTGAAGGAGAGGGTGAATTGAGTCAGTTTGCCAAGGTGAAAGCCATCCAGCTGGTCTTGGACATTGCTGAATGAGAAAAGAGGTCAGTACTTATATTGACTCATGAATGGTGGCAAATGCCCTGTGGGGGTGGTTGCAGCAATGGAAGCAGAGCAACTGACAATGCAGAGGTGAAACCATCTGGGCTGCTGCACTGTGGAAAAATACCCTGTGGGTCCATCACACTTCAGGTCATCAGGACAGAGATGCAACATACAGATGGGCTTGTGATCGAGGGGTTGATTTAACAATGGACACTATTGCCCAGGTTATTCATGACTGTGAAACATGTGCTGCAATTAGGCAAGCTAAACTATTAAAGCCTCTGGTATGGAGGACGATGGCTGAAGTACAAATACGGGGAGGCCTGGCAAATTGATTATGTCGCATTCCCACCAACCTGCCAAGGCAAACACCATGTGTTTACCATGGTGAGGACAACCACTGAATGGCTGGAAACATACACTCTGCCCCACATCACTGCCTGGTATGCTATCCTGGGCCTTGAAAAGCAGATTTTGTGGTGATATGTCACCCCAGAGGGAACTGAGTCAGAAAATGGAACTAATTTCTGGAACAGCCCGATAGACACTTGGGCCAAAGAGCACGGCATTGAGTGGGTATATCACATCCCCTAGCATACAGTAGCCTCTGGGAAAATCAAACAGTACAATGTACTGTTAAAAACTACACAGAAATCAGTGGGTGGTGGGACTGTCAAACACTGGGATACACATTTACCAAAAGCCACCTGGTTGGTCAACACCAGAGGATCAGCCAACAGAGCTGGTCCAGCCCAGTCAGAACTTCTACATACTGTACAAGGGGACAAAGTTCCTGTGGTGTACATAAAGAATTTGCTGGGGAAGACAGTCTGGGTTATTCCTGCTTCAGGTAAAGGCAAACCCACTCGTGGGATTGCTTTTGCTCAGGGACCCAGATATACTTGGTGGGTAATGTGTGAAAGATGGGGAAGTCCAATGTGTACCTCAAGGGGATTTAATTTTAGGGCAAAATAGCCAATGAACTCAACTGTATGCTGTTGCCTGCTATGCAGCACTTTATAGCCCACCAACTAGTTGTTTTCAGGTCACCAGCTACTGGCCCTGACTTCCCTCTGACCATCATCCCAAGAAAGAAAGAACTTAGATGAAACTAAATGAGTTCTGTGGTATCATCAGCAGACAACGATCCAACATATCAAACAACCTCTCCTACTCTGAAAGACTGTTACAGGAGATGGAGCCCATACCATGGATAAGGGGGACTCAGCAGCTTGATAAGGATTGGTCCATGCACTAAGGAATGATCTCTCTCTCTCTCTGTGGATGTGCATATATACATACATAAGAGTGATGGTATATTGAAAATATGGGATCTGAGCATGACATGAATGGTATGGGATAAGAGATGGATACTGTTCTGTGTTTAGCAGTAGCAGCCATTTTTCTCCTTCTTAGTAGCTGGTGCAGTGCTGCATTTTTGACTTTCAGCCTGGGAACTGTGCTGATAACACCGACGTTTTTAATCGTTGCTCAGTGATGTTTACTCTGACCAAGGACTTTCTGAGCCTCATGCTCTGCCAGGGAGGAGGGGAAGCAGGGAGGAAGTAGAGACAGGACACCTTACCGAAAGTAGCCAAAGAGGTATTCCATAACGCAGCACCTCACGCCCAATATATAAACTGGGGGCAGTTATCTGGAAGGATTAGATAACAGATTGGGTCGGGCTGGGTATTGGTCGGCTGGCAATGAGCAGTTGTATTCTCTTCCCTTGTTATTTCCATTATTATTATTATTATTATTATTATTATTATTATTATTATTATTATTGGTAGTAGCAGTGGTTTTGTGTTACACCTTTGTTACTGGACTATTATCTCAATCCATGGGAGTTACATTTTTTCAATTCTCCTCCCCATCCCTCCAGGAGTCGGGGGAGGAAGGGGCAGGGGAAATGAGCGAACAGTTGCATGGTTCTGGGTTGCTGGCTGAGCTTAAGCCACAACATTATTGAATCAAAATTTTGTGCTGAATCTGAGATGATTTTCCATATGAATGTTACATCAATATGGTATCATTCCACTTGAAACGGGTATTTTATTTTAGCAACTGTTATCTCCTATGATAAAAACATTTTGTTTTAAAATTACAAGCAACTCTATTACTGGATTTGAGCTAACCAAGATCTCTGATTAAGAATTATGCTTATGAACCCAATCAGACCTTAGAAACAAATGTGCAGATGAACTGGGAGAACTGGGTGAACAATTCAGGGCACAAAGAGAGTTGATTAATTTAGCTCTTAATTGTTACTACATTATTCACAAAGTAGTGCTGGTTTTAGAGTTGGATTTTTTTCATTATTCAGAACTATTCATCAATTCAATCATTAGTGATAACAGTCTATTATATAGTTTTCTTGCAAGACACTGGTATTGTCCATTATGGCCAGAAATAAATCTATACCTAGATTCTGTTCTGTCTTTATTTTCCTAGGAATTAAAGAGATGCAAAAAGGGCGTAAAAAAAAGAAAAACATGATTTCAGAGGAGCTGGGAGATTCTGAACTTTATAGAGCAACACAGATAAGCATACATCCTTCTTGTGCTATGGGTATCATTCTCTATCTGTTGTCTCTTGGTTTGTGCTTCTCCTTGTTGCCTTTCTTCTCATTTTCTTTATGTATGCGTGTTTTTTTCAGATTTGGTTTTTGATTTTACAGTCTTTTTTATCTGTTTTGCAGAGTTATCCAGAAGACTTGTTTGCCAGGTGTTTAATTTATGAAAATCAAAGTTTATTTATCAAAAGTCAAAGACATATTTCAGTGGAAATAAATTGCTTCCATCTTGTGTCATATCATCCAACTGCAGAAGGAAGAAAATGAGGAGATTTTTGTTAAATCCACTGACCGGAAAATCTGCAGTGTATAGAAATACAATCCTAATATAATGCCAACACTATGACAAACTGGGTTTTCTACATGACACAGTGGATATCACCATCTAGAAAGATACTTGTTAATCACTGATTTGTTGTGGACTTGAAACCAGGTACCCATTTCTCAGTCGTATTTATCAAATATTTTACTTGTCCTGTGTGCAATTTAAGGAAACCTGCAAACCAGTATCTATGAATTCATGACTGCAAGTTACTGCTGGTTTGTACATACAGAATACAAATCATGACAGAGTAACAGAAAAAAAAAATGCCTTTCATTAACAGAAAGCAGCAAATTAATATGTCTGCAGAAAACATTGAGAAAAATGTTTAGGCAGCAGGTTACATAACTGCTATATAGTCATGCACAAAGCACATACCATGAATGTCACATTTTGGAATTGCTCTGGTAAACAGAGAAGCAAAATAACTTTTCCACAGACTTTTGTGATTATAGTCTCTATACTGTTCACTCAAATTTTGTGTTCTCTCAAATCTCATCACAAAATTTGGGTGAAATGTTTTGAATGCCGGAGTATTTAAAATACTCAGGAATTTGGCTTAGCAAGTGTTCCATAAGACCTGTCAAAAGGGAAAGCAAAAAACTATTTCTTGATGCATTCATCATTGCTTGCTTGAACTCAATACTCTCAATGGCTTTCCACATGCTTCCTAAGGAGAAAAATTTATTGCAGTGCTATGCACTCCTTTCAGTGATCACGTTAAATTCAGAGAATAGGTTCTAAGTTATAGTGAGTCTGAAATGTTGGGTAAGACTTTGTGCAGAATCCCTTACAAGCTAAATACAATAAAGATCAAACTGTATTTGGAAAACCGAGGAAGAATCCAGTTTTTCAGTTACTTCTTTCTGTTCATTTATGAATGAAGCTGATTTGCAGTGCTGCAGGAAAATTAGTTCAAATTCTGAAATGCACTGAATCACTTTTTATTCTTTTATTTTTCTTATGCTGTTTTCATCAGGTTTGGTTATCGAGGTCAATTATCTTTAACAGCCTTGTTTAAATGTCTTTTTTCCTCTGATAGTTCTCCTTGAACACCCACATTTGCCAACAGCAACCTAGATGGTGTTATTCTCTGGCACTCCTATTACCAGAAGACCCTTGGCTGTATTTTAGAGGGAGCTTCTGCAGATACTAACCAAGCACATTGAAATTTTGGATATAAAATTTTATTCTCTGTTGGTGGTTTAAGAAACATTTTCCCCATCCATCCAATATCCATGACAACACAAACCGTAGTGGGAGGTACATCAATCTATGAGGATAGTGAGACATCTCTGGCAAGAATCATGTTCTATACCATACTCCAGACTTTCGTTATGATGGTGAGACATGTTATGCTTCAATGTGTTCTTGATTAGTGACAAAAATGCTCTGGAACTAAATTGCAAGACACTGCAGAAAGCACAAGGAAGTTGTATCAGTGACTGTAAGGATCTACTCACTGAGGATAGCAAAATAAGCTATCAGTGGGAGAGCAAGCTTGCAGCTGCTTGTAGCAGCAGTGATTTATTTGATTTATTAGCAAATTAAGCCACTTAGCACTCCTGTGTAAGATGTCTAATCATGTTTTCCACTGTAAAAGTGCAGGGAAGGAAGAAATTTCTTGCAGGGTTTTATTTCTCAGTATCATTTCACAGGAGTGAAGAAAACCTTAGCCTTTTCCTGCATGTGGACAGGAAAAGAAAATCACTGTTCAGCCATAGATGCCTTGGAGACCCATCCTTTAGTGAACCTTTCCTCAGAGAAAGCAGAGGAAGTTGTCATAGTGTATAGCAAAATTAATTTTGGTCATCTTATGAAATGCTTTGGCTTGAGGGAAAGAAGGCAGATATTCTCTCTTGCATGACCTCCTCCTGGCAGCAATGTCCCAGCAAGGGACAAGAGAGACAAGATGCATAGTTTCTCTCTCTGTGAACTGTGCAAAGCAAATCTATCCAGAAAGGTTTGCAGAGTGCTTATCTATGTGGGGTTTTGCTCATGTGGCCAGACACCTACAGTGGCAAATGCTCTGTATTCATGCTGCAGTGTCCTCCTGAGCTAAATGCAAGAAAACTATCCACTTCCTCATACTGTCTGTCCTCATCATGATATCCATTTATAGAGATAGCAGGGCACATGTAAATCAAGCCGGGCTTGTAGAAAGAAAAGATCTTCAATATGAACTTTTCAAATATGTTTGTACAGTGACCCACAAACTGTGGAAATATAACTGTGACTTGTTGGGTGAGGGGCAAGAAATACTGACACTTCTATGGTGCTTTTAACACAATGGATTAAGACTGCCATCTATTGTCTCTGATGCTGTACTTGTGCAGTCTTGCTGAGCTATTCTGAGCAAGTTTGCATCTCTCTGCAGCTAATATCCAAGGAGCAAAGCTCTTTGCATGCATGTTTTTCTTCATTTTTCAGGCATTTCTGTAAGAGATAACCAACAGATTAATGTACTGAGGCAGAACATATTCTTGGCATCTGAAATCTTTGTTAGTTTTTAAATGCATGCATTCTTTGTAGAACAAAGGCTTAAGGGTACTTTTCTTGGGATGGAAGGGCTATTCCTGAAATATATAAATGTACCAGAAAACAAAATTAATTTAATTTGTGCTTCAGTCATCAGTAAAACAGACACATGGAATATCATAACTGAGAACTACATTTTCCCAATGCATTAAGAAGAGATTGCACATATCATCTGGATTTCTTGAAATGAAACCTGAAAGAAACCAACTCAAAACCCAAACAGCTGTCTTTTACAGCTCTGGGGGTAAAACACTGATGGTAATTGAGCTCTTAAATATTAATATCATGGACCAGATTTTAACCTAAGGAATATTCAAGACAAGTGAAAAAATGTCACTTATCTCCCTTAGAATCTATTTGCAGGTGAATATCTAGCTAAGAAAGAGGACAGAGCACAAGAGGTTTGACCACTGCTAGTCCCTCTACAACTGCTTTATGGATGGCTGAATCGCATTTTGATGAAGCTTGATGAGAGAGCCTTGACAGGGAGTTTTGTCCAGAAAGAGAGGTCGTATCACATTTGTGAGAATGCCAGACAGGGCAAGTCTTTTTGACTCGCACATAAACAATCTGAATGGTTTCATTCACCATGTAGTGTAGTGCAGGTGTTTTATAAAAGTACCATAAGCTTGAAATACCTTTCCTTGATAATTAGGTAATAATATGAAATACTACTTAGATGTGAGCCAGTTACACAGCACAAGAATGTAGCATTTAGCATAAGCTGTAGGCCAGGTTCTTTAATATATACCAGCATACCTCTGCTGAAAACTGTGGCCTTACATACGATGCCTAAAGACTTGGCTCAGTAATTTTTGTGATCAAAAATTATGCCACTTATCCAAGTTCCTATGTTATAAGTTTAATTAAATGTTCTCAGTTAGACCATGTACAAAGCTATGCATGGGTATGGCTGATACATTGTGTGCAAGCCATACAAGTGGATGATTGTGGTAAGATCAGATATCAGCAATAATAAACGGTCAGCTTACTCATACATCTAAAACAAACACTCACAGCAGGGGTCAATTCTTATGTCTCCCTCAGACATCAATAAAAGCATCTGAAAGAAGAGTTTCTATGTTTTACTTTTAAGCGTTCTGCCTGCATAAACCCCTAGGTTTATAGTTGAGCAGTGTCTAGCATTCATTTTATTTCACTCACTATTTGTGCTATACAGAACAAAGCACACTACGCCTAGGTATGAATCAAATTTCCACTGTGATGACTACAGAAAGGATAATTATTGTACAAAAATGCATACAACATGTGTCGAAGATGAAATATGACATGTAGATGCAAGGAAAAAATTAAGGTTAGTGCAAATGCCGTCATAGCAGTACCGTTGGTACAACTTTGTCCTTGATGGGCTTTAAAAAAAAAAAAAAAAAAAAGTCTATGATCTCATTTGTAGCATGAAGTTTCTCAGTTTTAAGTTTCCACTGCAGAAACAGAGTGGGACTTTTCCTGATATTTGAACCTACAACCTACCAATTATTAAGCTAAATATCAAACCCAGAAGCAGTGATCCCAACTTTCCTGTGCTCCTATTATTCCCAGTCTTTGCATTCAGTCAACATGAACAGAATTCTACAATGAAAAATTGAGCCATTAGGATGTGGGTCAGATTAATTCTACTTGGGGGCTGATGAGGAATCACATTCCCACCAGGAACAACTGGCTGATGCACTGGTAAAGAAGATCAATACTGGTGCTGCCAGGAAAAAGCGGCAGGCCATAGTAGTAGGAATCTGTACTCTGAAAGGAACAGAGGCAGCCGTCTGCCAGTCTGACCCAGTCTCAAGGGAGGTGTGTTGCCTACCAGGGTCAACACACTAAAAGGACAAACTAAAAGGACATGGAACTGTTGGAACAAGCCCAAAGGAGGCCAACAAGGATGATCAGGGGACTGGTGCACCTCCTGGATGAAAACAGGATGAGAAACTTGGGTCTGTTCAACCTGGAGAAGAGAAGGCTGCATGGAGACCTCCTAGCAGCCTTCCAATATCTGAAGGGGGTCTATAGGGATGCTGGGGTTCAGACTTAAACAAGGGAAGTTTAGATAGGATATGAAGAAGAAATTCTTTCCTGTAAGGGTACTGAGGCACTGGAATGGGTTGCCAAGGGAAGTTGTGAATGCTCCATCGCTGGCGGTGTTCAAGGCCAGGTTGGACAGAGACTTGGGTGACATGGTTTAATGTGAGATGTCCCTGCCCATGGCAGGGGGTTGGAACTTGATGACCTTAAGGTCCTTTCTAAGCCTAACTATTCTAAGATTCTATTTTATTTTGTATTTATGTATGGTATTTTGTTGATTTTTCTCTGATTAGTCAGTGTACAATATTTTTATGGCAAGTCACAGTTACTCTAGGAAAAAATCATGAGTTATAAGTCATCTTTGTTAATCTCCAAAGAGTTTTAGTTGATGTAGAAAACAGAGAGGAGTCATACTTCTTTAATTTTATAAAAAAGAATTTTTTTGTGTTTTCATCTTAATGTTTAGCTAATACAATAAATAAAAGCAAGAGACAATGGCATGTACAAGCACATAAAGTCATTAAATAATCTTCTACCTTTTATTTCATCTACTGTAGACATATATTCTTTCTCCAGTCATTTTTATCCCTATTTGGTCAGCGCATAAGTGTGTTCCATGGATCAAAAAATAACTAATTTACACATACATCAAATCTATCTTGATAGTTATAACCCTGTGACCATAGTTAAGTTATTATTACAGCTTAACCTTCCAGGTGGATTATAAAAATGACTGTTTAGAAAACAGTGTTGGTATTTTATCTCCACATTTAAACCTAACATGCTAATTTATTCTTATATTCTACTCCTCAACTAACAATACACTCTTCAATGTAAAACAGAATGGCTATAGCTGAATTCATTTAGTTATAGTAAACAGAGGAGCTTCTAATTAACTACCTCTCTTAAGGGTCTGTTCTTTCAATATCTACATTTCTTAAAAACAAGTATCTTTAGTGAGCCCAAGGAAAAGAAACCGGCATCAAGGAGGGTGAGAGAAGGTACAATAAGAAGCTGAAGTCAAAAAGAATCAGAGTGGGGTCAAAGAATGAGAAGAGGAAGCAATGCAGCTGTCTCCCTCAGTGACAAGTAATGGGCTGGATGAGCATCCACCTGAGCTTTCTTGGGTGGTCTATAACCAGGTTCAGTAAAACATGAAATTTGAATGAGCAAATATTTAGTAATTCAAGTTTAAATGTAATGGAACAGAAAGCACAAGGAAAAAACATTTTGCTCTCTGTGAAAAATTCTTTTTGTATATATCTGGAAGGATCTTACCATGCACATAATATAAATCATTATAACATATTGGAATATTCTAATTTTCTACTTTTTTACTTTTTTTAATGTATCATCCTACCTACTAATGACTTTAGAATAAAAACCTCGACTTGGAATATTAATTTTTTTAATCTGTAAACCTATACTGTTATCATTTCCTTAACATTTATGTCACAAAATCACTCAGAAACAACTTTTATTCAAGAAGCATTATGTAGGCAAGCCTTCCATAAATGTTTCTATTCTGAAAAGATTCTACAATATTTACAATTTAAGTGAAGCCCTTTTTTGTACTAATAATTCATGTTTGTTCTTTGGAGCATACTTTAGCTTTTTCTCCCCTCAGAAGAATATTTTAAGTTACTACATGGGCAGTATTTTAAGATTGCATTTGATTTTAATTACTTCAAAAAGAGTTCAGAATGTGTTGCTGGTTTTCATACATATTTGCTAATGCCATCTCTTAACAGAGCTAATAATCTTAGCAGTGCTGGTTGAAATATTCAGGACAAAATATTAATCCTAAAGATAATGAATGTGTTCACAAATAGTCAACCACTACACACAGAGATAGAAGCTTTGACAGAGACTGTGATGTAAATAATGTTTGAATTTATATGAAAACCAACAATGACAATTTTGATAGAATTATTTTTTAAATCTTTTTGCAGTTTTATGTTTCTTTGTCATAACAATAAAGAATAAAATTTAAAATATGTCAATATCTCTCCAGCATTCAAAAAATGCATACCAAATCTTCCACATCAATATCTGTGACTGCATACACATTTTGCCTTTGTCTCCAGCTTTATCAGCAATGAACCTACAAAATACTTATCTCAATAATAAATGATTAACAGAAAGATAAATATATTATTTCTTGTTCCAAAGCTGATCTCATATTGGAGATAGAAATCCTCGGAAAAGGATTGCTTTATTCTTGTTTAAGTTCTTGTAGTTCCATATTTTTCTATGGCTTTTGATTTTTGTGCATGCATGTATATGTCTGCAGAAATGCAAACACAGACTTTGCTCTACAGCAAAATCAATGAGGTGAAAGCAACTGTGCAAACAGTAAGTCTATGCAGGAGAAACTAAGAATGACAGAAAAATAACCACCAAAACCTTGCTGGAAAGCAGGCATCACAAGTCAGAACCATGGAAGAATGCCTCTAAAGGTTGCCAAAGGAGTTTGCTAAAACTGCTGCAGGAATGCTTGGAGAAGACCACTTCAGTGGCTACCAGTGCTTTTAATGTGTAATAGAGAACCTTTATTAGAAATGCCGACTTTTGTAGTGCACAAAGGGATCGATGGACAAAGGATACATTTACCATTATTCAGACCCATTGTTTGCTGCTGGGACATCTCAGATCACACTAAGCCCAGCCAATGCAAGACTGACACACCTTCCTTTCCCTCAGCCAATGAAGAGGAGAGTGGTTAAGGAAACAGATGGCTTATCTGCCTCTTGGATGTACACCTGGTTTGCTATGGGTCTTTATAACTGTGTGTTGCCCTTCCCTCAGTGACAGTTGCAAAGCAAAAGCTGGGACCAAAGACCCCTGTTCTGTACCTTTGCCATTTATTAGACAGTTTTTAGCACAATTTGATGAAGTTCATCATATAGATAGAGCTACACATTCTGGAAATCTGTAAATAAGCATTATAGAAAAATACAGTGTGGGTAGAATGGCTTATTATTGTAGCCAGATATATAGTTATTGAGCATTTAGAGCTTTATAAATCACTAGAAATGTGCTGGCATGTTTTGCAAAGATAAATTTTCACAAAAGGATTTTTTAGCAGAAAATAAAAAAACATTTTTTCCAAACAGAAATCATGACCAAAAAAAGTCTTTTCTTCTGTTTCTGCTTTGAAATTTGAGGATGATTTTTTAATATCCAACATTTTTATTGTAATTGATGTCACTAAATGAAATAGGTACTAAGAGAAAAAAAATATATCATGTCAGGATTTTGCTGAAATTGAAAAACGAGGTGTTTTGAATGACACATTTTATATAAAATTTAAAAACAAGAAGAGAAAGAAGATTTCAAAAACCTCAAAAATCAATCCTATTACACTGAAGTGCTGACAAATGAAAAAATTAAAGAAGAGGTAAACAAAAAGAAAAAGAGAAAGAAAGAGTAAGACATTTCTCTGTCTCTTCTGCCTCTTCTCCCCCTTTCTTACAAAATGGTCCTAGGCAGAAGCCAACAAATGCAGACACTTCACAGCAGTCTTTCTTTTACTGCCTCAGGCAAAATAGCCAGAAGTTTGTTCTCAGCTGAACATTGGTTTTATACACAAGACTTCCTCAATCAGAAAGGCCCAGGAAAGCTATGATAAGTCAATCAGCTAAGGCTGCAAGTTCATATGCTTTTCTCTTTCAAAATTTACCTAAACCCAGTTGATGAATTTTCTTAATGAATGACCATGTCTGTACTAGAGGCTAATACACTTTCATGTACATGAATAACATTCACATCTCAGGTTGGTTATCTCCATAAAAGTCCAAAAGTCCTCTTGCAAAGGACCGCTTAGAGACTGGTAGTTCCCATTTCACTGATAAGTGAGTTTCCTAAGGGTGAGTTTTCCTTATTTCTTGCACAGTTATTTCCTCTCCTAAATACAGACACATTAATGGTTTCTTCTACTATTTTTCTTCGTGTTTTCAAAAAGGCTTTTGAGGATTTAATTTCAATATCACAAAATATTCAGGTACTTAAACTTTCAGACTGCGGAGGGAAAAAAAAGAAAAAATAAAACAACAAAACAGCGTCTGACCTACATGTACTTTCCTCATTAATTTATTTGGCCTTGGGCTTCTTTTAGAGATCATAAAAACCAGAGCCAGTAGCAATGACAAGACTTGATCTCATCCCTGCATCTATGTCCAGGAAAAGCAAACTATGTCCAATTCATCTGCAACAGAAGACAGTGTAATTGTTCTTAAACAACCTTCTAAAGTTGATAATCCTTGTAAGCAATCTGTTTTAGTGTCTTACAGTAGAAACCTTAATATCTTCTACTCTGCGTTGCACTCTTGACTTCTCTCATTTCTAGTGATCTCAGATAACAGATTATTCCCTCATTCTTTTATGTAGAAAATCTAAGTCTTTATAAATTTTCACTTTAAAAAAACTTTCTTTTTTTCTCACAATATATTAATTTTGTCTTCATACTTCTCCTTATATTTCTTATGGGATAGTACACAAAACTGGACATAATACTGCAAGGAAAAGAGTGAATTGCATTGCTTTCCAGACTCCAACAGTGGTTCATATCCACACTGTTTAAGATAGATACTCTTTTCAGCAGACCTGCTTAGTCACTTCATCCTTCATCTTAACTAAGTCAAGCATAACACTTTTCACTCTGCTGCAATTTCTTCAGATTGCCTAAGTTTGTCTTCTGAAGTAGGGTTTCTCAAACTTTTTTTTCCCCACAGATGTTAGTAAGTGGATCAAGTACACCTTTCATGACAGAGCTCATCAGGTAGGTACTATCTTTCTTTTCAATACATATACCATGCAAGGCCTTAATAATGTAAAGTTGCAGTAGGAGAAGTCAGGTTTGCAAGAAGACAACTTCTGATGGCTTGAGGTGAAATCAGAAGAGCTCTTGTGGCCTATTCTTTCTTAGATATCTTATTTTAGTTCCCTAGCACCTTGACTGATCTGATGTTCCTCTTAAACACGTATATTTGTTTGTCCAGATATGACATACTAGCAACTAAGAAAGAAAATAGCAGATTTGGAGAATAATTTCCCGCTTATATATGAGAAGAGGAAGGGAAAGTAGGTGGAACTCACATTAAAACTAAGAAAGAAGGCCCTGAGATGAAGAGATAATAATATGACCAATATAGCAGAAAACACACAATGCAGTTGTCTGTGACTCTTGTCATTGCTTTTAAAGCATGACTAAAAACCTGAATGCTGGCAATGTCATTGTCTTTTGCAAAGCAAGGTTTCACACTGACTCTCCTTTAAGAAAAGGATAATAAAAATCTAGAAGTTATCCTGACCCAGATGGAAACTTTGACTTTCTACTTCAGCAATGAATCTGTAAAAAATCCTTAGTTTAGAAATACCTGTGACTGTTCCATATATCATACCATATTTTGATCAAAATAAATCCTGATCAGCAGATTGATAAAGTCTTTATTAAAAGTTAATGTTCTGTGCTGATAATGAAATCACCTTCCAGAGAAAAGAGGATTAGTACAGATAAAATGTTTCACTTTGAGATAATACTAATTTGATTTATCAGTTTAATTTATCACTACTTGAGTTTCATATCCTTTGTTGGAATGGTTTGTGTGAATTTTGTCAGTTCTAACATATAATTTTTAATTGCCCTTAAATTCTAATTTAAAATTGTGTACATCCATCAGATTTTTTTTCATCTCATTAATTTAATTTATGAGAAATAAATTAGGGAAATCTAGTTAATTAAAAATTGTAATGAGTAAGTGCAGCTGTGTGATTTGTCATGCTCAGGAGAGTATCCCATTGGGATCAGTGGAAATACACATGTCCGTAATACAAACAGGATCATTTTGTGCATATAAGTAACTTGGAATAAAGTAGCTGTAAAGAGCTAGTAGTCAAGGTGTGTGTGGGGGGTTGACAATAGGTAGGCATCTTTGCATTACAGATTGCAATCATAGTGGATGACCTTATTTTTTTAATTTCTGTAAACTTGTGTTGTATGTTCATCTCCTTGACATATCTAACATTATTACATTTTCTGCCTTGTCAAGGAGCTAATTCACATCACATTGCTGTAACTATGTTACTTAGTCGTCTTCAGTAACAATCGCACTCAAAAAACAGAGACATTGTGAAATACCGTTACAGAACATAATGCTTTTGCTTAGATTAATTTTATTTAATTAATTTAAGGGGATTTTGGAGGCATCAAACCAGTCAACATTGTCTGATTATGTGAAATCTAGCACAAATGTGATTTTCCAGTGAATAATTACCAGATGAGTTAATGGCATATCACCTTACTTCACAGTTTCATAAACACAAGGTTTTGAGCTGTACATGGCATTTTGGAGGATCTATAGCTTTTTGCTGCACATGTTTTTGATGTTTATAAATTATGCTAATGGCTGTGCAATGAAACAATGAAGGAGAGTTTGGCTACTGCATACTATTTCTTTAGCTTTTCATCTCTCATAAGTCTTAATATTTGTCAAACAAAGATTCATATACATAGTACTGGTACACCAAGATATTGCCTCAAGTATGTATTTCATATTGCTGTTCCTCAGGAAAACATGGTATTCAGTCAATTTTGGAAGCTCTGGTTTTGGAGAGCTAACACTGAATTTAAGTTCAGATGTATTTAATGATCATATGTCTCCAAGAATAAATGTGTAGATGCAGCCAAGATACAACAGGATGAATTAAAATAAAAGCATTTCTCACTGATGGTTATGACAAGCCAATTCTCTGCTTTCTTGTTTGCCAGAAAATACGATAACTAGAACCAGCTGAATATAAAATCAATATCCCCTTTATGTAACATTTTTGTTTTTGAAAGAACATCTAGCAACTAGGCTGAAAGTGATGCAATTTCAGAATCAGACTCTAACATTTACAATTAATTAGTCTATTGTCAATCTTTCAAGTGTTATTTGTTCATTGCACAGTGAAAGGCATGTGCTGGAATGAGGGAAAGGGAAACAAAAGTGCATGTGTAGCTACAGCAGCTACAGTACTCAGTGAGGGAAAAGGAGTATGGGCAAAGCTCAATTTCACATCTGATAATAGGAGACAGGTGCAACATCAAGACTGTGACAATCCTGCTGGGAAAGGCAGGGCCTCCTGGTGTCTCTTCAGCTTGTGCCTGCCAGGGGTCTTCTGCATTTGCAAGTGGCAGCTTATTTTGCTGTGCTTGGAGAAAAGCAACAGGGACAGCTGCCTGTCCATAACTTGCCGCGGCATGAGGCAACAATACTTGCTGAAATCCTGCAGAAATCCTGAAAGCAGCCATTTCCCTCCTAAAGCAGGACAGTGCAACATCAGGTACCACCAAATACTTTCCCTCTTCAAGGACTGCATAGGTATGAATTTGCTAAGTGGGCCTGGGAAAAGGAATGTTTGCAGTTTATCAGTATATTATCACAGAAATATAGAATAGTTGGGGTTGGAAAGGACCTTAAGATCATCTAGTTCCAATCCCCCTGCCATGGGCAGAGACATCTCCCAATAAACCATGTCACCCAAGGCTACGTCCAACCCGGCCTTTAACGTCGCCAGCGATGGAGCATTTACAATTTCCCTGGGAAACCCATTCCAGTGCCTCACCACCCTTACAGGAAAGAATTTCTTCCTCTGATCCAATCTAAACCTCACCTGTTTAGTTTGAACCAATTACCCCTTGTCTTCTCACTACAGTCCCTCATGAAGAGTCCCTCCCCAGCATCCCTATAGGCTCCCTTCAGATATTGGAAGGCTGCTAGGAGGTCTCCACACAGCCTTCTCTTCTCCAGGATGAACAGCCCAAACTTTCTTAGCCTATCTTCATGCGGGAAGTGCTCCAGTCCCCTGATCATACTCTTGGCCCTCCTTTGGACTTGTTCCAACAGTTCCATGTCCTTTTGATGTTGCGGACACCAGAACTGCACACAATACTCCAAGTGAGAGCAGAGTAGAGGGGCAGGATCACCTCCCTCGAGATCTGCTGGTCACACTCCTTCTGATGCAGCCCAGGATATGGTTGGCTTTCTGGGCTGTAAGTGCACACTGCTGGTTCATGTTCATTTTTTCATATTCTTTAACAAAATGCAATAGGAGGATTTGGGGAAAGGGGAAGGAAGGAGGGAAGCTATATTTTAATTTTATAGTAACCTAAGGGTTGTAAAAAAAAAAAAAAAAAAGACAACTCAAAAGAACCAAACCATGTATAAATTAACTGGAAGGAAGGATACAGGAAGGTGAACAAATTCATATTTTGGCTATTTTGGGGCTACAATTACTTAGCTTTGCCAAATTCCAAGGGAATTCTAATAATACACCATGAAAGAAAATACAAGAAACTTTCAAGAGGCACAGGGATTAAAATGATAAACAGTGCACTGAATATATATTTTTCTTGCAGACAAAAGACATAATACATTTTTTCCACCACCTCTTCAACCTTTTACTGACTTCAAAACCAGAAATATTGCTTGCTTGTTTTATATCAGAAAGATAATATTCCATATCTGTTTTCTTTCTCTGGTACACATTGCTGTGGTTTAGACCCACCAGTAGCTCAGAATCACACAGCTATTTGATCACTCTTCTTTTTTACCCCTCCCTGTGTGGATGGGGAAGGAGAATCAAAGTATTGTAAAACACTCTGGTTAAGAAAAGAACAGTTTAATAACTAATGTACAATACTACTAGCAGTAATAATTGATAAGGGAAATGTCAAGGAGAGATAATACAAAACTAACAGGGGAAACAAAGGAAAACAAACACAAGTGATGCACAGTACAATTGCTTACCACCCACTGACCGATACTCAGACTGTCCCCAAGCAGCAATCTATCCCTCTTTGCCAGCTCCCCTCAGTTTATATACTGGGCATGTGTCATGGTTTAAGCCTTTTAGCCATGCAGTTTTCCCTCTCACTCACTCCTGACTCTTTCTTCCCCCCACTCTCAGAGGGATGGGAAGGAGAATTGAAAGAATTCAACTCCCACAGGTTGAGATAAGAACAGTTTAGTAACTAAAGTATAACAAAAAAATCACTACTGCTACCACCAATAACAATAATGACAAGGCAAATACAAGGGAAATGAATACAATCGCTCACCACCTATACCCAGCCAGGCCAAGCAGTGCACCCCCACCCTTCTTAGCCTCTGCTCTCTGTTTTTTCATCCTGGGAATGATGTGCTGTGGTATGGAATAACTCTTCGGTCAGTTTGGGACAGGTATCCTCTCTATACTTCCTCCCGGTTTCCCTTCCTCCCTGGCAGAGCATGAGACTCAGAAAGTCTTTGGTCAGACCAAAACATTACCAAGCAGTAACTGAAAACACTGCTGTTATCAGCGCTGTTCTGAGCCCAAAATCAAAACCACAGCACTACACCAGCTAGGAAGAAGGAGAAGAATGACTGCTACTGCTGAACCCATGACAGCATGACATGCTACGGTGTGGAGCATCCCTTTGGCTAGTTTAGTCCTGTCTGTGTTTCATCCTGCCTCCTTGTGCCCCTCCTCACTGGCAGAACACAGACTGAAAAGTCCTTCATCAGAGTAAGCACTACTTCACAGCAACTAAAACAGCCCTGTGTTATCAGCATTATTTTCAGACTAGAGCCAAAACACAGCACTGCATCAGGTATTAAGAACAAAATAACTCTATCCCAGCCCAAACCAGGAAAACACACACCCATACACACCCTGCCAGCTATTCATTTTTTTAATGCTATGCACATACGGTGGGTTTACCCAAGCCAACAACTACTCATGCAGCTGGGCTTTCACTCATATCCCCAGCCAGACGGAGGGAGAAAGCAGGAAGAGTAAAAGCAAGAAAGTTCATGACTCAGGACAAAGACAGGTAGAAGAAAGAGAGAGAAAATGCCAACAATAAAAGGAAAAAAACCCATCAAAACAAAAGAAACTGCTCATCACTTCCCACAGGCACATCAAAGCTCAGCTTGTATTTCATCAACCACCAGCCTTCAAACCCAACCCTCACCCACTCCTCTTCATCTGCAATAGGTTGATTTGCTGATCGCCATGTCATGTGGCATAAAATATCCCTTTAGCCAATTTGGGTCAGCTATCCCAGATGTGTGACCCCACAGTCCCTGACGCATCCCCACCTTACTTGCTGGGGTTGGAAGGGTTAGAGTGGGAAGAAGAGAAAGACTTAATGCTATACAAGCAGTGCTCAGCACTAACCAAAACACTGGTGTGTTATTAACACTGATATACAAACCCAGGACACAGCACCTTAGAGACTGCCATGTAGAAATTTAACTCCATCCTAATCAGACCCAGTGAAGGGCAACCACCCTCAAACAGTCTGTTTCGAAACAGGTGTTAAAGCTGATCTGTGTCATGTAGATGTCACATCACATTATATGAACGATTTTGTAATTTTTAGAATGTTTCTAGCATGACAAGCATGAAGAAGCTGCTCAAGAACTAGTCCTTAGCAGATTTATTTATATAAGCAATAATAATGTACTTGAAACTAGGGTTTCTAGGCAACAAGTGTGAAAATTAAAAGATGCGTTCAAGACATCCACAAAACAGTTACCTTCGAGCACTTTTTCATGTTGTCATCTACTATTGGTTACTTATTTTAATTCTACTTCTAAAATTTCCATTGGTCAAGTAGAATTGGAATGTGGGTTTGTTTCTGTATTGTTGATAAAAGCTCAAAGTGTTCTTCAGTGATCACAATATCTTATAAATTGCTGGACTGGATGTCAAAATAGAACTACCAAGTCTTCAGCATGTGTCAACAGCTGCTTCCCTGTGAAAGTGGAGCAGCAATAATGGGAGTCCAGTGCATTTGTGGAGAAGGAATTCCAAAATTTCTTTACCAAAATAATTAAAAACACAAAGAGCTTCACTGGATTCATTATCCATATATCTACTCATGTGAATGAGACTTTAATGAGACTATAACCTATTTGTCTTAAATTATGGGCTTAAGAAATAATTTGAAGAATTTTTAGGGTTTTTCTCATGAAGGTGCTCAGATGAGATGCTCTATTTTTTTTTTTACTGTAAAGAGAACTCCAAGCAACTGCTTGCTTTGAGCTCAGCCCCCTCCACACTTATTCAGCAGCCCACAGGCTCTAAAAACTGCTTCAACAGGTTCTGCTGATGAGCCCATCTCCTTGTTTGCTTTTGTGCACATGTATAGAGGAAAAGCTTTGCAGAGATTCTACTTGCTCCACACCCATCTAAACTTTATTGAACATAGTCAACAGAGGTCACAAGAAGTTAGAGAATCCAGTTCATTCTCTCCCTTATGGCAGAAGCTTATAAAGTTTGAAAGCGGAGCTTGTTACTTCTGATGGCCTTAAAAATGCTTCTGAATAAACTAACTGGAAGAGAGTAAATCTGTATTTTTTCAAATTTCTTTTTCCTCTATAGCGTTATACTGAGATGTGATATTAGTTGCACAGAAAAGAAGGTTCAACTATTGTCTACAGAGTAAAACACCCCCTGTACGCACTGCAGTGTAATGTGTTTTCATTATTTGAAAAAGTAAAAAAAAACAAAAAACAAAAAAAAAAAAAAAAAAACCAAAAAAAAAACCCACCAGCAGCTAGTGGGTGCAAATATTGCATTTTATTAATTATAATTACTTTAATTATGTAGTTCTAATTCTCCTTTGCTAATAATATGAATCATAAAATTTACCCATATATCTTAGTTGACTGTTTACTTACAAAGAGTGGTCTATTTAAACCTATTTGCTTCACCCAGTTGAAAAGTGGGTTTCTGTGACACTGCTATTGCCTGCTTCATGTTAGAAGGGATCTAAAGCTTTTATTTCCTTGATTATACTGCATGACTGCTTTGAAGACTCTCAGTATTAGTTCTGTTCTCTGGCTTGATGATCTAAGCTTCATTTCTCTGTAAATTATCCATAAACACTGAAGCTGTTGAAGATTCTGCCCTCCAAAATGCAGAAATAACATTCCAAAATGTCTGATACAGACCCCTTCTGTCAGCACATCTGTCTTTCATCAGCGTCTTTGTCATGCTACAAATCCTCTACCCTGACGAAGAATAAAGCATTTCTGTTGCATGAATTAGCAAAATTAGTTTCATGGTTGCTGTACGTGTGTTTCCTCAGCAGTCATATTAACACCAGTAGGGTTGTAGAGTACATATGACTTGATTTGTTGCTAGTTCTTCTGCTAGGCAGCTGTTTCATCTTCTTGAAAGATTTCAGGGCCCTTTCCTGAAGCTGGTTTGCTTTCAAAGCCAGAGAAGGCAATTCTAACAATTCACTCACCATTTTTAAAGGTGGTGAATAACAAAACATCTGGTATAGTACACAGGGAAGAGGGACCAAAACCAGCAAAGTCTGCATGCTTTCCATTGCTGAAGACCATGCTATGCCAGTTGCTCCAAAAAAAACATACCATTACTGCTTTTCCTGCTGTGAGAGCAGTTCTAGCACTAATGCCTTGCTGTCTTTCTAGGATGATGGTGTATAGCTATTCAGCCATATGCTGGCTAGGACATCTTTAATACATCTTTAGGAATACAGAGTTTTAACTTGAAGATACATACCTATCTACTATGACATCTGTCTCAGGAACTCAACCAACCAAACTCTACAAATTGGCTTCATCAACCGATCTCTGCAAAATCACAGTAGGGGTTTGGTGGTTTTGTTGCTTTTTTTTTTTTTTTTTTTTTGGGGGGGGGGATGGTGTTGGAAGTGCTTGGCTATTATATTGCAGATTTATTTCTACAAAAGTAAATTTTCAATTAACTTCTAAGTTCCAAAGAAAGTGCAGGTGAAGGTCATACCAGTTGCAATAAGGTATGTTCCACTCTGTTACCCAGCATCCTGACCTCTTATTAATCAAGACTGACATCCTTCTGACCACAAAAGAGAATTAATCTTTTAGCTTAACCCATGCTCCCCGCTTGTCTTTCTTCTGAAGGAAAGAGTATGTGTTCACACACCAGTGTGATCCTGATGTGCAAGCCAGAAACAGCAAGTGTGCGTATCTATTCTGAGAACAGGAAAGTGCTCCTGGGTCCTTCAATTTACACATACCCATGCTGTGCCAAATACATTATCAGAAGGGTAAATCTGTATCACTCTACAATCTTCAAGGGCATTGCTTATTTTTCCATGAAAAAAAGAGCAAAGCCTAACTGTTAGTTCTTATATATGTGTGGTGTTCTATGTTTTAGATAAGGACAGATGCTCCTTCATTGTATTAGTTACTTATGTTAATGATAGAAATAAAACCTGAGGCTAGCACTTTTCATCACACAGCACCACTCCTCAGTTTTCCCTTACCAAAGTCATCTGTGCCCACACCACACTTTCCTGTTTCTGGAAAGGTCTTTTACAACCCGTCAGAATTTTGGTTTATTTTTAATAGTTGAGGGAGGCTGGAAAACCTCTTGGGGGTGGAAATGTAATGAAAATACTTCATCTTGCTCAGAGTCATTAATATGGTCGCAGTGAAATAACTATGACACTATTCTGAAATAATTGTTTAACCATTCTTAGTGCCAAATGGAATGCCCCATAAGAGAATAACAGAGACATAGACACATTGCCAATACTCTGTACTCCTAGAAGGGTGGAGCAAGGTCTTCCTTCACATACTGGACCCTAGTTCCCACTGGGATCTTATTCTTATTTGCACTTCTTTGCATCTTTTTGGGTCTTTAGCTACTTGGACCTAGTGAAAGGTGAAGTAACTAGATGAATACTGGAGAATCCCATAACAACAAAAGAAAGAAGGATGGCAGAACTCCTTGGTCTAATTCTAGAGATGAACAGCCGGTACACAGTTTGGAGTCTACGAAAGGGGAGAGATTAAGGATCTTGATCAGAGAAAAATAATTTCTGTTTTAGAATGAAATCTGGTGGCAGATATCAGACCCAACTTTACCTTGTAGAAGATACAGCCCTTTAAATAGAATCATTGAATCATAGAATAGTTAGGGTTGGAAAGGAACTTAAGATCATCTAGTTCCAATACCCCTGCCAGGA
>JASSUY010002252.1:28986-60102 GCA_032466535.1 Forpus xanthops
TGAAGGGGACCTATAGGGATGCTGAGAGGGACTCTTCATGAGGGACTGTAGTGAGAGGACAAGGGGTAATGGGTTCAAAACTTAAACAGGGAAAGTTTAGAGGAAGAAATTCTTTCCTGTAAGGGTGGTGAGGCACTGGAATGTGTTGCCCAGGAAAGTTGTGAATGCTCCATCACTGACAGTTTTCAAGGCTGGGTTGGACATAGCCTTGGTGGCATGGTTTAGTGTGTGGTGTCCTTGTTCCTGGCAGGGGTATTGGAACTAGATGATCTTAAGTTCCTTTCCAACCCTAACTATTCTATGATTCAATGATTCTATGTATAGCAGAGAAATCAGAAATGTGTTTGTAAGAGAAAATCAGTTACAGCTTTTTAATATGTCATCTTATTTTATAGCATTTGTAATTTCTCACAAAGAAATCAGGGTAAGCATTTTGCAACATTCTTTAGGTAAAAAGCTGAACCTCTCTGCATTATCATGCTGCATGTCACTTTGTGCAATGTAAAAATTTTTAATAAATAGCGGTAAGTGGATAGTTTACATAATAAAGGACCAGGGTAGCTAGTTGCATAACTGGTTTTGATTTTCACTTCAGTAAAGAAAAGGGTTTCCATTGACCTCTAGAGGAAAATTTGGAAAATAGCTGTCTACAGTGGCAGATTGAAAGAAATACCTTCAGTCCAATAATTAGACTCAGGAGGTGATAAAGAAACCTATGAGGTCTCAGGTTTAAATCAAGAGAGAACCAAGGGAAAAGAAAGGATGGAGAAAGAATTGAAAGAGAACAGCTTGAATACTTAAGTTCTTAATTACTGAGCCTAAAAAGAATCAGCTTTTTGAAGGAAATCAATGTCATTCAAAAAAGATCTTGTATAATTTGTCTTGGTGACTAACAGTTCTTATACAGGGAGGGGACTTAGGGGAAAATACGAAAAAAATTTTATTAGAATAGAGGCTATAGGTATTACTTAGGATATTGAAAACAAGCAAACACTAAACCAACCAACCAAACCAGACCAAAAACAAAACTACATACAAGCAAAGAGAAAAACAAAACCAAAAATCTCACTTTCTAATGGCTATAGGCCCTGATAAAATTTTGAGGAAAAAGGAATCATCTGTAAAGAAAATTTCTTTGCATACTAGATACTTTCAATGTGAATAATGTTTCTGCATCGGATTTAGAGAGAAGGAATGGCTGACAAACTTGACTCCCACTCTTGATATTCAAACTTCTCAGGATGATTTGCAGGACTCTGTTCCAAGTTATATGTATGATGCATCAAATACCAATCCCAGTACAAAGATCAAAGCAACTTGAAATTGATAAGGAAGTGCAGTGTAGTGGTATGGTGATTAGAACAGAAGATCACCTTAACAACAGTGCTGCAGATAACCAGAGTAAGGATAGATATCTGCAAAAGAAGGCATGGTAATACCATATAACAATCATTAAATGGTTTAGGTTGGAAGGGTCTTCAAAAATCATGTAGTTTCAACCTCCTGTCACTATGGGCAGGCACACCTTCCACAAGACCAGGTTGCTCAAAGCCCTATCCAACGTGGCCTTGAATCCAGCCACAGATGGGGCAATAATAATCCAAGCATGAAATAAAGCCTCAACAGAAAACAAAAATGGGGTCAGGGATTCAGGTGGAAATTCTCAGTGGATTAGCCAAGAAATGCAGCTAAAGAAAGACAAGAAATCTTCTGCCTATACTTAAAAGTAATACTTTAACCTTGACAAGTAGAGTGCCAAGTTTGTTATATTTAGATAAGTATTTGAAGGTCGCCCAAAAATCTTTGCTTGGGTGGTGTTTTCTTGCATTGATTATTGCTAATTCTGAATATCCTTATTAAGTGAATATTTTCTCTCCCCAAGAAAAACACAATGCAGCTTCTCTTTACACAATCGTGCAGTAGTATAAAGTGTGAGAAACACGGTTTGAACTTTTCCGTACTGTGGAAGACTTCAGAAATTACAGTCTACACCCTTGTTATCAGAGGTATCTGTCCTTATTTCACTACTTTTAAGTCAGCATCAGACTGAAGAGTTAAATACATTATTAGCAGTCATCCTAGACAAAGTTTAACAAATCATCTTAATTGAGAACAGATAAAAATTTAGTATAGATCAATATGGACAGCCTGTACAAGCCAGTATATTTATCTTATACTCCATGGATCACCACCACAGCATTTGACCTGGTGACATGGTGACTTCTTCATTCTCTGCATCTGCTGCCCCACTTAAACCGATCTATACTTTGGTTTATTGTATTACTTGGAATTAAATTAAAATAACACTCGAATGACTTTAAAAAAGATAAGACTTGCCATCAAGAACACTGCATGTGATTACTGTGACTGTCCTCAGGACTGAATTTTATATTTATAGAATCATGATTTTAGCCCAAGGCTACTACTTTCAAAAAAAGTATTGGAAAACTAAGGGAGTATTTCTTAAAATAAGGAGTCTTGCCTTAAAATAAGGGGAAACAAAAGTTTAATTTTACCTGTGGGAGGTACATTTGTCTGAACCTTTACTTCCTGGACTACTGCTGCTATCCAATTTTAGGGATGCAGAGTAGAGATGATTTCTCATTTAATGTGCAAAAGACAAGCTTAATAAGCTGAGGTTGAAAGACTTCATTTATTTGCAACTGCCAGTGTTGTACTGCTTATATCTGCAAGATCACATTAAATGATATTTCTTAGCTCCCTGCAGCTGTTCCCCTACAAAGTACCCACTAAATTTATGGGCAGGCAGCAGATGCTTCAGTTAACAATCTACCCATTTGAGCCCAGATCATCCTTTGGTGCAGCAAAGATATTGTACTTAATAGGGAAGAAACTTTTATACAGTCTCATTGCAGTGTACTGAAACCCATTAAGGAGATCACATGGTGTCATAGTCCTGTTAGATGTTATGATACTTTTTCATAGTTTACCAACAAAGAAAGGAAATGTCAGCTGGAAACAGCAACTAGCAGCAACATCAAAAGGAAGAAAAGATAGCTCAAAGCTGTCAAAATAATTTGAATGCAAATAATTAATAAATAATGTGCAGTAGATGAGGAGGGAAGGACTTTTTTCCTATGAGAGCAGAACCGATAATGTATTACTCTCAAGCCGAGACAGCATTGTATATTGCCTTTATGCACTGAAATAATTATCCTGGACTTTGTGCTGGACATATGTCAATAAAGTGTTTCTTCTAACTTTGCCACATAGGACTGTTTACAATTAATGGATTCTAAAGTATTCAAGATGTAACAATTAACTGAATGACTACTGTTCCATTTTAAGCACTGCACAATTATTTAGCATGTATAATGGCATATGGTTCTCTGTGAGAAAAAAAAAAAATAGGAAAAAAGGTATCATACATTAAAAGCACAATATTATAAAAATAATGTATACTCATAAAAACCCTGGGATTGACTGATATTCTGTTATGTTGCAGATCTTGTATAGTAAAATGAAAATACATGACACATACTGTGTTAAAACTGCACCAAACCAAGATTTAAATAATAAAAGGAATATCATCTACTGGTTTTGCAGTGTAACTCTTCATTTAAAAATTCTATAACCATGATTAATGACAAGATCCTTAGGTTTAGATTAAAATTATAATTTCTTAATGTAAAGAATTATAGACATTCTAGACTTCTTAATTCCATATTCATCTCTAGCACATTCCTGCTGTGGAATCCTCTAGGCAATTTAGAAAATGTATACAAGGGTGCCATCTTTAAAAGGCGAGATTACCTCTTGTCTTCCACATACGGAGGAAACTAAAGAGATACAGAAGACTTTCAACTCCTTGTCAGTTTGGTTATCGGCAAGGCATAATCTAGGACAGAAAAGATGTAGAGAAGCCTCTTTGGAGACAGTCTTACTCTTCCTGTTTTCACTGGAAGGGAATAAAAAAAAAAAAGGCAAAGAGAAATATGAAAAAAAAATGCCTTGTGTCAGATATTAGAAAAGAGCAAACATGAAGGGAGAAATCATCTGCTACTAGAAGTAACATTTTTACTGGAACAAATAGACACTAAGTCAATGTACTGTGACTTCCACTGCTGTGTTTTTCACTGGTTTTCTCCTAGACAGCATGGTAATGTCCCTGACTAATGAGATATTCTGAAATACCTCTTGCTATGTCCAAAGGTACATGTCTCAGCAGCCAAAGAATATGTCCTGAGTTTGAGTGGGGTGAGGCTGGAAGGGAAGAACTCAATTTTCTATTAAACCTGGCAAATAAATTGTTATTAACAGAATATTTTCTCAACTCACCTAAACTCTATAGAATACATGTCCTATAATAAACAAATGATCTATTTACTGTATTCTCTTTCCTCTTGAACATCATATCCGTGGCGATATAAGACTTACTGAATGCACTCCTCATCTACCTCCTAAAAGTTTAAAGAAAATGTATATATAATGCTGAAATGCAATTTTAATTTCCAGCAGCTCCTTTTTTTCTTTATATTTTTAATTTATTTTTCATTCCTCAAAATGTTGCATTAAACTACATGTTACATACTTATTCAGTAAAAAGGTAGAATTAACCACCCTGAACATGTATTTATCTCTGAATCATATAATAGAATCATGGAACAGTTAAGGTTGGAAAGGACCTTAAGATCATCTAGTTCCAACCCCCCCTGATGTCGGCAGAGATGGCTCTGTCAGCAGATCATGTTGCCCAAGGCTTTTTAACAAATGAGCTTCGCTCTGTCATATGTGGTCAGAGATATATCAATTTTTCTTTAACTTTTAGGTTTTGTTGGACATTGTTGGGCTTTGCTACTATTATACTCCAGCTTAAGTGGCTTCGGCAAAGTGTGAGTAGCTGTGAAGAGTTCTGCTTTCTGCTGCATGGTTTTGTCTTAAAGCCATTAATTTCCTCCTAGAAGAAACATAATGACTAACAGAGATATTAGACATGTAGTGAACTGTAATTTTTCAAAATGCTGAAGAAAGTCAAAAGCTAAAGAAAGGCTTTAAGTTTCTATATACTGAACACAATCAACTCTTAGTCATTACACTCTGTATTGCCTGTGGATCTTTCCCTGAATGTCTAACCTATCTGTATTACAAGAAATTTGCTAGCACAAGACAGAATCCTTATTGCATTAAAGAAAACGAGGAGTTTCAAAGGATTGTGATTTCATTTCAGGTATTTCTTGACACTCAACCCTTTAAAAATATTTTGGCAGCTGTGTCTTTATCCAGAGCAAAGTCATTGTTTGAAAATGAATAAAAATCATCAGCATCTGTCCATAGTCACTACAGATAGAAGATGTAGGATAAATCCAGACATATTGTAGACTTATTTGTTAACAATCTGATTAGAAATATAGTAATGTCATTCTTTTAAAGAATCTTGCTGAGTTCTCAGATGCTAATCAATACTATAATGCTTTGTAATGGCTTTCATAAAATTGTTATGGCACTACTGAAACTTCACTACTGTCCACCACTTACAGACTGCCCTTAATAATGCTTGCCTGTCATCTTATGTGCTAGTGCTGAAAAACTTTTCCTGTACAGAGTATGGTCATTTTTCTTTATTATGCCAACTACTACCAGGCTAGATTGCAAAACTACACACTTCATCTTACAAGTGGCACACACTAGTCTGTGCGTTAAAGTAGCACCCAGATACCCTAATTGAGATCAAAGGTTAAACTTGTTCAGCATCATATAATCACAATGGGAGCTATAAGCAGTTTGATAACTGTATAAACAAGAAGGAGAGAGGACAAAATTAAAGGGAATAGTTGCACGGGAAGATGGAGAGACTAGACATGGCCGCATAGAATCTAAGCATGTGAAAAATCTGTACATTAGTTTTGTTTACTTTCTGTTTGCCACTTAGACCAGAACTTCTAGCCCACCACCTCATGAATTGATCTTAATCTACAAGACATCAGCAGGAAATCCACAAAAATCAAGCTGAAAGGAATACACTTGTGATTGCACATTCCAAAGAATAGCAAGGGCAAAACAGAGCTCAAAAAAAGCAGCATTCAAACTGTAGTCTATCTCTGTGATGAGACATGGTTTGTCCTAGTGTCGTGGTTTAAGGCCCTCAAACTCCCACCTCTTTCTTCCCCCAGTCCCGGGAGGATGGGGAGGAGAATCAAAAGAATGCAACTCCCACAGGTTGAGATAAGAACAGTTTAGTAAACTAAGGTATAACATAAATCACTACTGCTACCACCAGGAATAATAATGACAAGAGAAATACAAAGGAAAAGAATAAAATTTCTCACCCAGCCCCACCAAGCAGTGCACCCCCATTACCTGAAACCAAACCTGACAACACAGCTCACTCCCCCACCCTTCCAGGTCTCTGCTCTCTGTTTTACCTCCTGGGCATGACATGCTGTGGTATGGAATACCTCTTTGGCTAGTTTGGGTCAGGTGTCCTGTCTTTGCTTCCTCCCGGCCTCCTCCCAGCTTCACCTCCTCCCTGGCAGAGCATAAGGCTCAGAAAATCCTTTGCTAGCTTAAATATTCTAAACCGTAAGTATAAACACAGGTGCTATCAGCACTGTTTCCAGCCCGAAAATCAAAAACACAGTCCTGCACCAGCTACTACAAAAAAGAAAAAATGACTGCTGCTGCTGAACCCATGACACCTAGGGAGCATCTAGACTCCTTTCCCTCCCAAATAGTTTCATCTAAGCTGCTGTGCAGTATTCACATCAAGACAAAACAAAAAGACAGCCCTCCCTCCTGCTGTCTAGTCACCTCCCTTTTACTAACACGCACTATGAGCAACAAAAAAATATAAAACTTTTGTTGGAGTTGTAAGCAAAACCCACATTCCATGGCAAAACAACACATCTGGCCCTTGGATGTATTTTCTTTTATCAAAATGCTTAGTACTTCCTAGGCTGGAGAAAGAGGAATAAATATTATTGCAGATTCTTTTCAAAGTCATGTTTAAACAGAGTATAAGACCCTTATATTTTACATTGTGGAAAATTAAATTGCATATTCTGATAATTACATGTCATTCAATAACATTCCTTTGGCTTAGTTAGACCTGAACCTGTCCATGCTGTGCTACTGACTGGAATACCTGTGCAAGTTGCAGGCGTTGGAGTGTGTCTTCACTCAGTGCTGTTGCTGCTCAAAACATCTCTCATTGTGACACTCATAAGACAAACACAGAAGCACCATCCTGTTTCCTTTGGGACTATAGTCACCCCTTTAGTGTCCTCCCTGATTTCTGCCAGCCCTGGTTTATAGCTAATTGTCCGGGTTGTGTTGCCATCCAGATTTGGAGCCAAATTGCCCAAGTCACATACAAGCAGCTGGTAAATGTTCAGTTATGCTCCCATATCTGATTTTATGGGCTCTCTTTCTACAAGTAACTGCTCCTGACTTCTCTGTGGTGAAGGAAAATATTAGCCATATAATGTCTACATACCCTTTGAGAAAAGTTCGGGTTTGTTTGGGAGTAGTTGAGATCTGACTTCAAAGTTACATGGAAGAGATTGATTACAATATGATAAACTAAAGAAGGTGTCACTTAGGAATATTATTATATTGTTTATTCTTTATTTATTGCATTATTGTAATATTATTTATTATATTATTTAATAATTATTATATTATTTTCATAACAAACTTCTTTGTCTATATCTCACATGATGCTATGTATTTTTATTTCTGCCTGAATCACAAATGTGCTGTGGGTATACCTTCCCCACCTAATGACAGAGAGGTTCTGCTTTAAAGAGCGTAGTGCATGGTAAATTGTCTGCAACATCTATGAAACACCACAGCATTTCAGGTAAGCACGTTTCAACATCATACAAAAAATAAATTAAACTTCGCTGGTTGTATTTTCCAAGATTTTAACTTCATGAAGATTGATTACTCCCTCCTATATTTTTAATTTCTCTAGATAAAGGATGCAGACTGCTATTTCCATATCAGACTTCCCTGTTGGGTGCCAGAGATATGAAGTGGCCTTTCAGATCACTGAAATATATATTTTTAAAAAATATATAGGCATATTCTTCATAAGCAGCCACTTCTCACAAAGCTGAAAAAAAAAAAAAATCTATAAATGAGAAATCTATTCTCGTAAGAATTTGAAAGAGTGTTGCTGGTGGCTACCCCTACAGACATCTTAGTCAGTGTATAAGTTTGTCTTTTGAAGTAATTTCCAAGGTATCAAACTCATCACCTGACACATGTTGGAAGATTGAGGTTCAGATCTAAAGAGCTGCAGAAATACCATGGAAATAACTGTGCACAACCTGAGTAAAACAGGGCACATCCCGAGAGAGCGGTGCATTTCTAGTATCTGTGATCTGAAGACCACATAGTCAAAACGTTATTCATTTTAATTTATGGTCTGAACAGTGTCTACACAACAGTCCTCTTAATGCTTATAAAATACAAAAGGTAGTGAAGAACATATTTTAGCTTGGTTTTGGTTTTCTTGCCCATCCATAGGAAACTGGCAGCGGCACAAATTATCTCATCGGATCACATGATTATTTTTTTTGCCAGTCTAAAAACAAGCTACTTGAACATTTGCTTAGCTCTCTCTGTCATGTATTTCAGTCATTTCTGTGAAAAAAAAATAAAAAAGTCCAAATCCAAAGAAGAAAAACAATAGCAATAATAACAAACAAAGCAAATAAACAAAACCAACCACAAACCAAAACCAAAAAAATAACTTTATTTTTATGGCACCACAATCTTTTTTTTTTTTTTTAATTTGTCTATATTTTTCTACGTTTGCCTTATGGCACGTCCAGTAATTATTTCCTGTTGCCAAAGACTAAACACAATCTTTACATTGTTCTCTGCTGTAGTATTGAAAATAAGAGTGTCAAAAGAGGCAGAAATAATGATTACCAATGGCATCCTTGGGACGCAGTACAAATAGGAACCAAAGCAGTGGGTGAATCAGTATAAAATATAAAAGCCAAAATTAACCATTTTATATGGTTCTATATCTGTTGTTTTATTTTATATGCAGATTAGCTGTAATTTTAACATTAAAATGGGTAGAAGAGCTTGTTTGAGTCATTCTTACAAAATATTTAGTAAACTTCACTGAACAGAAAGCAGAGAATGGAGGATAAAAGTCTAAATTATCCCCAGCTATGAGTTTTATCAGGAATTTAAAGTGTAGCCATCACTTAGAACAGATTGAGGTCTCGCTGCAAACTTTCTAACTGTCATCATTACCCAGTGAAACTTCACCTGGTTTATAAGTGATAAATAAGCACTGCTGGAGGCAATTGTGATTGTTCACAATAGCCTGAAGACTACTTTTTTTTTAACAGGATGAAAAAATATCTTTTTCCCCTTAATACTTAAGGAAAATTTCCTTGTAGGATAAAAAAAATATAAGAAAAGATGTTCTCAAATTGAACACTTTGGAAACCTTCAATTTTTTTTAATACCCCCTCAATGCATATTAATGAAAAATAAAAAAAAAATCCCTACAATAACACTTTGCAAACATTTTAACCTTTCTAACAGCAGACAATAATAACATAGTGCATTTCAAATACCTTACTAAAAATACCATCCATCTTACATTTGAGAACATTTTAATTTTTCTTGGTTTTAGAGTGAGGATAACAAGTATTGTTAAATTCACTACAGATAACTAGCAAATATTTCACAGAGAGCTTAAAGTATATGAAACAAATTCTGACCATTATCAAGGTATTATACAATGACCATCTCAACCTTGCACTCATTAAATATTTCAAAGTTAACATTGAATTTCTTAGGGCAGAAAAGGAGATTCTTGGTGGTAGGCACATGAATGCTGCTGTATTTCAAATAGTTTAACACACTTAGTAGTTTCAATATCAAAGAACTGTTTCCAGAAAAGCCTCTTATTTCACTGTAATACAAAATGATTTTGTAATACAACATAATTTTAGTACATATATTTTCATAGCTTCTTTAGTAATCCCCAAATACATGGAAATACTTTAAATAACCTTTATTCCTTCTGTATACTTTGAGGAATAAGTCCAGATAGATTATTTTCAGCAAAGAGAAGTCCAAGAGTAAAAAGAGGCAGCTACATAAGAAAGCAAATTTTAATCTTTTAAAATTTTTAATGCTCTTGGTAGCATATTGTTTTTTACAGCTAAGTTCAATAGGAAAGTACTTTTTAAAAATATCTCTTATTGACATTTATTTATTTACTTGTTTGTTTCCTTTTGCTTCTTAATAAACCTTCACTTAGGTTGTTGATCATTTAAGGCATGATTACTGTCCACTGAGCTTCTAATGGAAAGCCAGAAATTTCAGCCCAAGAACAACATCATTTCATAACTTTAGAATCAATGTGAATTTTTTTTTTGTCTGTGGTGTTGTGGTCTTTACTTCGGGATATCTGAAAACCATGGATTTCAACAAATAACTGCAGTCATTCCAACACTACAAACAAATCTCGCATAATGCATAAGAATTTAAATGCTTAATTGTCATAATAAATAAAAAATCTAAGAAAAATTCTTGTTTTTTAAAGGAATTTAATCCAAATATCTATACTTGAGTAGCTTTATAAGTGATGGATTTGGAAAAAGTATTATTTATAACACTAAGCATATATCATTAATGCTGCCAGTGTTGGATATATTACCTAATGCTATAAAAATATTTTTTATGCATACTGATGCTTAACTACACATATATTATGTAAAACTAAATAAAATTGTTTTGTGCACCTAATCTCAATTGTTAAAATATATCTTAAATAAACCCCAGGGACTCATTTCGAGTAGTCTATTAGCTTTTTTCAAAGAAAAAATCTGTTCCCAGTGTTATTCTTAAGCTTTTAGAGATGCTTGAAAATATTTCATATTTCTGCTCAAACCAGCTATCACATACCCCCATTTTCTAGATTAAAAGTAGCACTTACTGCTAGATTGCCCCAAAGCCAGAACAATGGACGTTTAGGTTGCAGTGATGTACTGGTCTGAAGTATAGATACTGCTTTATTTTCCATCTTTGCTTGAGGTTTATAAGTTTCAAAATTACATGGCGACACTTGTGAAAGTCCTTAGTGAAGAAGCAGTACAAATATAGGCAATGTACCCGGAAGAGACTACTTCAGCAATGCAATTGCCTCACAGAGGGAGCAAGAGTGGAGAAAAATGTGGAAACCTGAGATCACATCAATGCACCCCAGTAACAGATTTTCTAAAGTGGAGACTTACTCTTTTGATAGAAAGAATGCTCCTGAAAGCATGCACTTTTTTTTGTTTTTTCTTTTTCAAACTCACAGTGGCGGTCCTTGAGGCTCTTTAAATATAGTAATAATTCTTTGATTTGGGAACTTTTATGAGAGACAAGGGAAGTGACGTTTCATCTATTCTATGGCCCACAGCTTCAAACTTACTAGCTACTAGCTGTTTCTGGAAGGAGAAATTGCAGGAGGGATTATTTATACTAAATGACTTATCAGAGCAATAAACAAAGTCATCAAGAGATGAGACATGATGAGACATGAGAATGTGCTGTTTACGACAAGTAAATAGATGTGCATAGGTGTGCAGAGCTTCCTTCAGATTTCTCTGAGGTATTTTATGCATAAAACCTGAATCCATCACAAATGTTAAGGTATAAAATTGATCTAGACAGTTACTATGCACAATCCTTCATCCCATTTCCTAACAAAAACAGAAGCTGAGTTCAAACTACAGTAAATTTCAAGTATGCATGATGGAAAAGTCTGTTTGACAATTTTCTCTGTTGTGCAACATAGCACCTCTTGTGTAAAAATTAATTGCACATAAATATGACTATTTGCATCTCAAAGATCTTGTGATGAGCCATCTGCTCATACATGAACTAGCAAACAATTTCAGCTGGGTTTACTCCTTTTGCTTATGTTTTCTATTGCCAGAACAAGAGAGAACAAGGGCAACATTCATCCATAAAGGTCATAGGATTGGATTAAAAACACAGAGGAAAAGTTTTACTAATATTTAGTGTTAATTTGTTTCTACCTAGAGCTGAAAGCAAAGGAAAACCCTAGCAGAATCTTGCAGTTTAACACAAGCTAACAACTAAGAACTGACTGCTGCTAGCTCACTCCCTCACTTTATTCCTCCCTGGCAGGATGAGGAGGAGAACTGAAAAAATGTAAACTCCAAGGGCTGAGGTATGAACAGTCAGATAACTAAAGTTTAAGTAGCCTTGCCAAGGTTTAAGTAGCTCATATCTGCTGAATGTTACTGAAATGCCAACTGATTCTATGTGGAGAAATTTTTCCCTGAAACTTTTGAATTTCATTAGACAACTTGTCATAGCCAGAGTTTCATCAAATGCAAACTTCTCTAATATCCAAAGATTCCTGTCCAAAGACTATTTTCTTAATCTTTTGTGTGCACGTGTTTTGTTTATAAATATTAATAAGCAGATTTTCTGGGGACAAAAATCAGATTTAACTAAAAATCAGTCTGACACACTTGGTGTAGAAAAACATAACTATATGGCCTCTGTCATCCCCTTTTTATCTCTGCAAAAGTGTTTTTTAACTGTATGCCTGCAGAATAAATGCCTACTTCATGTGGTACCTGAAAGCTAGCAAAGGAAAGCATGTCTAGTATTGGTAATTTAAATTTGTTTTATGAAGAACTGGAAAAATGTGCTTCTCTTGCAGCAATTTAAGGGGGTGTAAATTCAAGAGAACTGACAAGAGCTACTTGTCTAAAGGAGCTGAAGATCTGATTTCACTGATGCTGTACCACAGAACTATGGATTGTATATAGTTTAGAATTACAGAATAGCAGAATACGTTCCAAATTAGCTCAAATGAAATTACTAAAATCTGGACAGTCTATCTAGACAAACTCCATTGCAGGTTTATAAATATGCATTTAATTGTAACATTCATTCTTCTACATGATGAGACACACATGTCTCCTATGTATCTCTGTGCTACCACTCTAGTCAGAGCTGATAATTTTATCTCTGTATGAGTAAATGTTCTGTTATAGAATAGTTCTTTTATTTCATAATCCAGAGTTATGTAAAAGCTTTTGTAATCACTTCTTAGTCATTAAACATTTTTCTGGCAATTATTTGTTCTATTGTTACATCAAAAAATATTCAGTTGGAGGTGTGGGGCACACAACATAAATCTTCTATAATTATTAATGAAATTTGTACATCTAAGTTTTTGCATGTACTTCACTGGAAATATTATTCCATTAATTCTTACTTTGTCTCTGGATACAAGTTACAGAAAACAATTGAGATGCTGAGTGAACAATATGCCCATGTCATCTAAGATAATAAATCTTCTGAGAAGCTGGAAGAGGCAAGGAACTTGTACTGGCAACACATTACACCTACTTTTACAAGAACTGAGATATCTCCAAGTAATTTATTGTCCATTATTTTTCCTTGTTCAGTGGAATTACTTCTTTCTCTTTGAAGTTTTTAACATGTTTAGTCATGAACAGGGAAAAGGGGTCAACTCTATGAGAGATTCTGAAAGCTTAAGGGGTGATTTACATTGAGTGAGAAAAGTTGCATCACTGAAAGATTAGATATTGCAGTTCTAAGCAGTGCTTGACACAACTGTTTTCAAAAGTCCGTTTGCTGGTTGGTGTCCTTGCCTAGAAAATTTGTCTTCCATGTGATTTTCATTATACCAGATTTATATTTTAACTCCTTTAAGGTTCCTGGCGAAAAAAACACTAGCTCTGAACCTTGCTGGCATCTCCATATACTACTGTTCATCATGTTGAGCTCCTTGGGAAAAAAGCATGTCTCAAGTTACAGTATGCAATGCCAAAATGAGTCATTAACTCCCAGAGGCACATGATTTTTTAGGACTGAATTTTTGTAGGCTAACTACAAATCAGTGCATAGGAGATTCATATTATTCAAAGATGAAAGAAATATCATGGTCTAAGCCCAGCCGTAACTCAGAAAACAACGCAGTTTCTGCCTCACTCCCCACCTCCTTCCTCCCCTCCCTTCCTGGAGGGATAAGGAGAATTGGAAGAAAGTAACTCCCACGGGCTGAGATAACAACAGTCCAGTAACTAAGGTATAACATGCACTAGTACTGCTGCCACCAATAATAATAATGATAAGGTAAATAACAAGGGAAGAAAATACAATCACTCATCACCCGCTGACAGATACCCAGCCCGACCGAGCAGTGATCAAATCCTTCCAGGTAACTGCCCCCAGTTTATATACTGGGCATGATGTGCTGTAGTATGGAATACCTGTTTGGTTAGTTTGGGTCAGGTGTGTGTCTCTTCTTCCTCCCAGCTTCTCCTCTTCCCTGATGGAACATGAGACTCAGAAAGTCCTTGGTCAGAGTAAACATTACTGAGCAACGACTAACAACATTGGTTTTATCAGCGCTGTTCCCAGATTGAAAGTCAAAAGCATAGCACTGCACCAGCTGCTAAGAAGGAGAAAAATGGCTGCTACTGCTGAACACAGGACAGTTAGCTAATTGAAAGCAGTCCTTGAAAATTTTGAATTGTTGAAACATCACAGTGCATACTTCAGTCTGACCAAGACTACAAGCACAAACATTCAGATATCATGAGAAAAGGATGATCTTCAAATAACTATAAGCCTAGCCAATGCTAAAAAGCTGTTTTGCTTCAACAAAGCCTTTAGGCAAGAGAATTAATTTGATCTTGATTTGGCTGAAACTGGGCTTCCAGAATTGAGTCAAGGAGCTTTACCAGTAATGGCTAGAAAGTTCTAGATCAAACAAGTTCTCTTTTAAAGATGACATATAATGGAAATGTATTTTACATGGGAAATTATGAGACAACTTTTAATGTCTTGACTTTTAATTTATTGTAAAAAAATTTTCAATTAAAAAGTTATATATAAATCAGCTTTCTTATGGACAATGACTTTTCATTTTAATAGAATCACAGAAGCTATTTTGAAGCTGCTTAGTAAATACTGAAAACATTATTAACATAAAAAACTTTTTGTGATTAAGTGAAAAAAATTTATTAAATTTTCCCGCTATTTTCATTTTCTGAGGTTTTTTTTTTTTTTTCACCATTTTTTTTAATTTTCACCCTATTTTTAAGAGGGAAAGTAATACACACTTTACTAAATATTCAGGAGATCTAAATTATGTTTTCCAACTTTGGATATTATTGAAACTTACTTGTTATTCTTAGTTAACTGTTTAATACTTATTATCTATTTTTTTTTTTCCTCTGGCTTCTTAGAGCTTATATTTTTTTGCCTTCTATTAATTTATGAACTGCTAACCTGGACAATACGGATACATAGAACCATGGTTTTCCTCCCGTTATGTCAACCTCATGGAAAGAGGAAAGGGAAAGGGAAAGGGAAAGGGAAAGGGAAAGGGAAAGGGAAAGGGAAAGCAAAGGAGAGGAAAAGAGAGAAGGGAGAGGGAGAGGGAGAGGGAGAGGAGAGGGGAGGGGAGGGGGGGAGAGAAGAGGAGGGGAGGGGAAGGGGGGGGAAGCGAAGGCAAGGCAAGGGAAGGCAAGGCAAGGCAAGGGAAGGCAAGGAAAGGAAGAGAAGACAGTGGAGAGGAGAGGATAGGAGAGAAAAAAGAAAAAGGGAGAAAGAGATAAAGAAAATTAAAAAGAGAAAAAGAAAAAAAAAAGAAAAATGGAAAAGAAAAAAGAAAGAAAAGAAAAAGAAAAAAGAAAGAGAAAGGAAGGAAAAGGAAAAAGAAAAAGAAAAAGAAAAAGAAAAAGAAAAAGAAAAAGAAAAAGAAAAAGAGAAAAAGAAAAAGGGAAAAAAGAAAAAAGAAAAAAAAAGAAAATGTCTCCATTGGCAAGGCACACAGATGTAGCAATGTTAAGTACCGTGGCTGAGTGCTAGATCAAGGCGTACAGGTAGGGGTTATGAACTTCTGAGTTTCTCATGTGCTTCTAGTGAAGAGGAACATGAGAAGCTGGGAAGGAGCATGGCCAGGACACCTAACCCAAACTAGCCAAAGGGATATTCCATACCATAGCACATCATGCCCAGTATATTAACTGGGGGAAGTTGGTCAGGAGGGACAGATTGCTGCTTTGAGACAGGCTGGGTATCTGTCAGCAAGTGGTGAGCAATTGCACTGTGCATCCCTTGGGGTTTTTCAGGGGGGTGGTGAGTTATTATTTCCTCCCTATTTCCTATTATTATTATAATTCAAATCATAAAATTAGAGAATAGTTAGGGTTGGAAAGGACCTTAACATCATCAAGTTCCAACCCCCATGCCATAGGCAAGGACACCTCCCACTAAACCATGTCACCCAAGGCTATGTCCAACCCAGCCTTGAACACCGCCAGTGATGGATCATTCACAACTTCCCTGGGCATCTCATTCCAGTGTTTCACCACCCTTCATAGTTAAGAGCTTCTTCCTTATATCCAATCTAAATTAATATATCTAATTATTATTGTTGCTGTTGTATTATTGTATTTCACTTTTATTTCAATAATCAAACTTACCCCAACCCACAAGTTTTTACCTTTTTTCAATTTCTCCTTCCCATCCCACTGGAAAAGTGGGTGAGTAAACAAATGGCTGCATGGTACTTTGTTACTAGCTGAGATTAAGCCATGACAGGATTGAACAAAACTGGCCCCAGAATTTGATCCTGCCTATTGTCACATGCCAAATGTGCCAAAGAGTGTGCTAGTAATTGTAGGCAGCACTAACGTACAAGGCCTCAATATGTTTAGCTTAATAAAAAAAAAAAAAAATAGCCCTAGAGATCAAGCTTATTTCTAGGGAGGTGGGAAGAGTAGCTCAGTAAAGTAAAACTGCAATCAGGGGATTTAGATTCACCACACATACATTTCAGAGAAATTGAGCAGGCAACGTTCAATCCCCAGAAACGTGTAAACCAGCAACAATTTGGCATGTCAGTAGTAGGATGAACATATTAGATTTGAGGAGGTTTGCCTTCCTGAGCTGCTTCATAGACCTTGTCACTCCCTGCTCCAGAACTGGGAGAGCATTAGAGGCCACAACCCCAGTGCAGTATCTGCTGATTCTCAGGGATAAACGAGCAGGTGACTGTACCATCTGCTTTTAACCCATGAAGACACTGCACACAGTATAAAAGTGTATGTTTCATATAATTTTTATTTTAAAACTTTGTATTTTAAAAGGGATAAACAAAAATCTAATTTGGCATTTCAAGCCTAGTGGGGATGCCCATCAACCTCTAAAATCCTTCTAGACAACTAGATTCACCTTTCAACCATCACTAATACCACTGTGCAAAGTTCCAGTGCCCAAAATCAAGGTGATGAAAATAAAACCTGCTAAACAGAATCTTCTATTGTGTTGCAATAACCCTGCCCATAGAAGCCTCTTGGTTTTACTGCTAAAATCCTTCCTAAGCTTCCCACAGTAGCAACAGAAATGTTTAAGGTGGGTAATTGATATTGATTCCACCAGCCACTATTCAGTTGAGTGTGCAAGAGGCAAACAGCAGCAGGACCAAACTGCCTTTTATTTTAATGTCTCCTGGCTGCAAGTAGAAATTTATGCATTCACTCACAGATTTAATCTATTGCATCCCAATGAGTTGTAAACACTCTAAGAAGAAAAAGAAAAGTAGAAGTCCAAAGTAGAACTTTTCTCATCTTTCTGTCCATGCTCTTACATATTGCTATCTTCTGATTTGTGGAAGCTTCAGTTAATAAGGCAGGCGATACAATAACTTTCATTCTATTTATTTCCTTTGTGAAAGAAAATGTTTTATAGAAGTATTCACATTGCAAAGGTGGTGACTTTTAACATTTTGAAAGTACATAACCATTACACAGAGGAATATTCCTATCTGTATTAATGTTCTTGGATTCTCTTGAGTGCCTCAGCTGTCCTTGTCTGCATTGTCTGCACCGCAAATGCTTGTGGGAATACACCGAGAACAGCACATAGCTCAGTACTGTGTTGGAGGTTTGCCAGAAGGTGTGGGCTTGAGATTTCTGCAGTTTAAGAAGTACAGAGGGAGAACGGGATATTACAGCCCTTGCATGATGCTCATTCTTATTCCATGAAAGGCTATGCAGAATTTAAACAAAGATAAACAAATCTGATCTGACTGTAGGTACTTAGGGGAATGTCTGAAAAATGCATTCTGCCAAGATGGCTAAAATGTATTCGAATATTTACAGATTGATGCTTTTTATTCACCCATATTTCTCACTGGAACAAGAATGAGCCTTTACAAGATTTAGAGAACACTTCAAGAGCTAAATCTTGACCTTTTGTTCTGCCTATTCACCAGCTGCAGGTTCCAGGACATGGTCTTGGAAGAAAGCCCATGAATGCTCTAGCATGTATTATACAGCAAGGCACACCATATCCTTGTGACTACAAATGTGAAATTTGCAGGCTATAAGCATACATAATGATTTGATCTCAATCATTCCAATTTGGAGCTCGTCCTTTGCTATATACATACACTTAGAATTTATTCCCTGCAGAAGAATAACCATTCTGACAGTTAAACTCAACTCTTTCATACATAAGTGCAATAAACCAAGATATCATTATCTTGTTTATAAGAAAAGAGAATCTACATAAGTCTTTTGGTATGTATAGCCAATGCTTTCTAAAGAACCACTTTTATCACCTTTAAGCATTTTTTGAACATTAGAGGGTGTGGGTATTAAGTATCTAAGCAAGACAAGGAATGTAGGTGTTAATTTTGGAAATGCTTCCAAAATTATTGGGAAGAAAAGAGAAGTTTAATTAATCCTTTCTCTGGTATTATGTACAAAGGATACAACTGTACACTGCAATGATCAAGAAATGGATTTGTTCAAAATTTACTTATATTCTGCATATAAGGTAACACCAAACCAGCATTTTATGGAGCCATGAATAAGCTTTCTGCTTTCATTCTTTCTCTTCTTCCTTCTCTTCCCTTTTGTTATGCTTTCTTAATCCATGTAAATATAAATATATATTCTCTTAACACCAGTTTTGGAAAAAGTAATCCTGTTTCAATTCTGTAGAGACAGGAAAGAGTAAGTGTAAAGGCTAGGGTCACAGAAGAAGTCTGTGACTGAGCCAGGTAATGGAATATATTTTTCAGAATTTCAGTTCAGTACTTTATTCACAAGATGTTTCAGGCTCCACGTAAAGATTTGTCACCAGCAAATAAAATGCTGTTTGCAGCTGGATAAAAATGTCTTCATTTCACAGATAGTAGGAAGATACTTAAAAAGTTTCAAGAACATGCATATGAAAACTTGAAAATTAGAAATTACAGCATAATATAACCCTGTAAATCACAAAGCAATACAGCGGGTAGTATTAAAAATAAGAGAGAAGTCATACAAGCTTAATGAAAGTTTTGCACCTAGTATAATATACCACATCTGCCCAAATTACTGACAAGGTCTTGACTCCTTTACAGCTGTTTATGCCAGACCCTAACAACAGATATGCTTTACATGATGTGATGGTAGAAAACAGGTTAGACAGCAGGCAGAACTACACTGGGGTTCGTCCAGGCTTATTAGACACCTGCTAGGCTGCCCTGCAATACACTTCAGCTGAACTCTGGAATATTCCAGCAACAGCATATCAAGGACCTCGGCACTGAGGATGCTTCAGAGGAACATAAAAAGCTTACAAATGCTTGGTACCTATTCACCATGTGAAAGAGGGAACTGAGGAGATGTTGGTCTGCTAAGGCAGATTCTTGTGAGCTTTGCAATTTAGACCTTTCAGCTCCAGGGACCAACTGAAACACACAAGGAGAAATGTGCTGAAGTAAATGAATATGCAGTTTGCCTATGGTATCTAAAAGACAAAAAGCAGATAGAGTACTTTAAAATCTCTTCTAAACTTAAATCCTTTCTCCGTGCACAGGAAACCTAGAAGTATTGTCAGCAACGCAGAATGTAAAAAGGACAGATAACCAAAATGTGCTCTATTTTTGTCCTGTAGTAATAGTAGCTTGACAATTTGGGTAGGTTTTGTATTCTATCAAAACATCAGGTTTTAAGAAATAGGAAAACACCTGGTTTTTTTTTAACTGCTTTCAAAAGAAGTTGTCAGGTGGTGCCAAGTATCTCTGAACTTTCTACTGTTATTAAATAAAGAAAATGAATCCTACTTTCTATTCATTTACTCTGTATGAGGAGCAGGGAGCTTAAGATCATGTAAGGGAAAGAGTGAAAACTACAGGGCTATTTTAAAGTAAATCAATAAAGTTTTCAAAGTGTCTTCCACAACCCAAGACAGGTCACCCTCCATCTTCTCAGAGCATTTCTCTCCTCTTTCTGCTTATAAAAATAAACTCATTAAGAGAAAACTGCCCTAAATGAAATTCCTTGGTGTGCAGGTAGAGATTAGGAGAGCTAGACCATAAACTTCAGAGGTACAATTCCCAGCACTAAAGTTGCCCTGTTAAAGTCTATGGATTATATGTAAAATAGGACTAAATTTTAAGCCTTAAGAGTTTTGCAGTTCTGGAGACAAATCTCTTTATCTAGGGCTTCCAAAGAATGTTCAACTCCACGAGCAAATTGCTGAGAAATTGTGTGGGCAGGAGAAAAGGATAAAATGTATCTGATTCACATTCTTGTGATAATCAGGGAAACTTTTTCTGAATGCTTTTTAATGTAGGTAATGCAAGAATTCCCTCAGTTCTGGCACAAATCAGTTTTTGAAATCTGTAGTTAATCTGAGAACAGGACGCATAGTTTATATGTTATACATATAATTTTGACAGAAAGACCAGTTTATTTGTTTTACTAAACACGCTCAACTTGTATTTTTGAGTCATATGTGTTGCCTTTCTGCTTCAGCAATCCCATTACTCTCTTTACAACACCTCCACTTTTACAACACAAGTCCTCCACTTAAGTAAAGCCAGGAGAAACCTGTTATTAGAAAAGTGGAGATCATCCATCTAGTTGTTTCAGCAGTTATTTCATCCATTCAGCTGTTTATCAGTTTGCTTTTGAACAAAATCTGCATTCTTTTCTTTCCTCACCTGAACAGTTACCTCTGCAGATTACATGTGAAAGAAACATTCTCCAGACTAATTTGTAAGGACAAAAAGGCTTCAAAAACACTGACAGCAACATGGCTGATGCAAGTAAAAGCAAAGACAATGTCAGTGTGCTGTTAACAAGAATACTGTTGAAGAGTACAGAGTTTTGTTTTCATGCATAGGCTCAAAGGAGGAAACTACTGTGTTAGCACCGTGTTTCAATAAAGACAGGCCTCCAGGAAAACAGCTCAAGTGAACAAGAATGTAAGAAGCAAGCTGCGCTGGAACACTCCTGAGGGTGGAAAAATGTTCTTTCCATTCTGACTCAACTTCCATTCAGAATAATATGAAAAGAATTTTGTTTCAGTCAATGTCACTGTATGCCAGGCTAAGCAAACATATTCAGTCCAGCCAATGAGTACCATGCTACTCAATATTTCTGTTCATGTTAGTTTCAAGTCTAAATTGCCTCACATATGTAAGCATGCAAACTTTTGAAAGCATAAAACAATAAGGAAAAGCAAATTGAATGCATGACTGGAATTATATGGTACATCAGAATATTTATACTGAAGGTAAAAAAGTGAGTAAAAGCACTAGTAGAGCATAAATATGTCTCTAGCATAATCAAGAAGAGAAATAAAGACAAAGATAACAGAGTATTACTTAGCATGTGTGGTTTGGTTTAATGACCAAAGTTTATAGTTAGAGATGAATATGCAAATAAAAAGGAATATATGGAAATTACAAAAATCAGAAAAGTAGCAAAAACTGACTAGGATATTTGGAATTCCCAAGGACTCTGAAAACTGCTTGCTAACAATATTTTATTCAAGCAAGAAAAAAATAATAAGGGTAATCTTTGTGGAACTGTTGTTTTGGTTTTTATGCTACTGACAAAATAAGAAAACTGAATAATAAGTTAATGAATCTTTAATTTTTTCTTGTCTGTGGAAATTACTTTAGAGCAGCCAGAAATTCTTACTATACTCATTATTCACAGACACTGGCTGAGATTTCATTTCAGGAAATAGGGTTTATATCCTTTTTTTCACCTATGAGTTGGAGGAAATCTCCTGGGTGCTTCAGCTCTCTCATCTGCAAAGAGACGTGATTAAATTGTTTTATGTGGCAACTGAGCCACTGACAAAAAGCAATACATGAAGAAAAAGTGTTAATATAAAAGTAGAAAAAATATGTAAGTTATGAAAATACATTCGGCACCAGGTAACTTGCTGGTTTTTAAAATTCATGTGCAGTAAGCTTACAGATGTAATCACAGTAGTGAAACTACTTGACCCAATATTTAAAATATGATTAAGCAGTTACCTAATAAGAAATGAGCAGATTTTCTATCAAATACTACTTTGAACAATCAATTGTAAATTTCTTTTTAGAATGTCATGGTTTAAGGCCCTCTCGCAGTTTGCTTACTCACTCCCGCCTCTTTCTTCCCCCAGTTCCAGGGGATGGGGAGAAGAATCGAAAGAATGCAACTCCCACAGGTTGAAATAAGAACAGCTTAGTAACTGTGGTATAACACAAATCACTACTGCTACCACCAATAATAATAACGACAAGAAAAAATACAAGGGAAAAGAATACAGTTGCTCACCACCTGTAGTCAGCCAGACCAAGCAGTGCACCCCCACCCTTTCAGGTCTCTGCTCTCAATTTTTCCATACTGAGCACTACATGCTGTGGTATGGAGTGCCTCTTTGGTCAGTTTGGGTCAGGTGTTCTGTCTATGCTTCCTGCCAGCTTCCCCTTCTCCCTGGCAGACCATGAGGTTCAGAAAATCCTTGGTCAGACCAAAACATTACCAAGCAGTAACTGAAAACACTGGTGTTAACAGTGCTCTTCACAGGCCCAAAATCAAACACTCAGCGCTGCACCAGCTAGCAAGAAAGAGAAAAATGACTGCTGCTGCTGAACCCGTGACAGTATCCACCCCTTATTCCATACCATTCATGTCATGCTCACATCCCATATTTTCAATATACAATCACATACACATACGCACAGACACATACAGAGGGAGAAAGATCATCCCTCAGTGCAGGAACCAATCCCTATAAAGCTGCTGAGTCCATCTGGTCCGTTATGTCTGATTCCATCTTTTGTAACAGTCTTTCAGAGCAGGAGAGGTTGTGTGCATTGTTCACACTCGTGAATAACCTGGGCAGTAGTGTCCATTGCTAAATCCACTCCTCGATCATGAGTCCATCTGTATGTTGCATCTCTGCCTTCATGGCTGGAGGTGTCATGGGACAATCAGGCTCAAAATAATTCATCCTCCCCTCCATCATCTGAGGTTTTCATTGGGGACTCCATACAGCTGCCTTCCATTTCTGACGCTTCCAAAGCACCGGAGAGGTCCTGTGGACTAGATACTCACCCTTACTGTCCCACTCATCCCTCCACTCATGACTGTCCAGCCTTGGGGAAAATGTCTTGGGTCAGAGTAGATTGTAGTGTAGCCCAACAAGGCCCACACCCCACTCTGCTTAACTCTTGGGACCAGACAAAGTGGTTGCGGGTAAAACACACTCTGTATGTATGCCAACATGGTGATCCCCATCACAATCAGCAGGCAGGTCTCCAGGGTACCCAAAGGCCATTCAAATCCTTCAGAGCTCTCAAATGATGCTGCTGTACTTGCCACTGGGCCTGGTGTAGCTGCTGTGCTCGCTGACTCTCTCACCACCAGCTGCTCTTTGAGTTCAAATCTTCCTCTTCATAATGAAATGAGAATAAGGTACTTAACGCACCTACAGTATTTGATTTCCGTTTTCAGAGTAATTGAAGGGAACTGCAAATCTGAAGCAACTCCATTCAAGTCATCTGTGTCCCTATAGTTTTATATTAATGAACATGAAAGTAAAATCTCTCCTTACCGGTCAACATTCCCCCCATTTTTTATCTTCTTGTTTCCAAATGGATGTTCATCTCTCTTGAGTCTACTTGTAACTTTCTGAAAATGTGTCCAGAGGCAGCTGTTCTCTGCTACTGCCTCATGTTTCAAGGAAAGAGCAATAATTCGTTGCATCGTGCAATGCACTAATGAAAAATTCTTGGGTTTTTACTGCATTTTACTACAAAGAGTAGAAGTTGGTGGGTTTAATTTCCCAGAGATCTGCAAGTGGGTGACAAATATCAATGGTTGTTTCATCAGCTTGCTTTCAGGCATTGAATAGTTGGGAACTGAGATAGCTGGGATCCCAATTTGCCTTTTCCAGGGGAACCCAGAGAGCTTAGCCACTTGCACCTAAGGGTGCCTAGTGGATTTCTCTATAGATTGCTAAGTAAGATGATCAATGGACAATGTAACTGTGAAATATTTTCTTAAAGTGCTAGTGATATATTTTACTTCTTTTAATGTTAGAGATGTTTGAAGAAGGTGTAATAAGCAGCACACCCTTTTTTCTCTCTTCTGTGAATTTCAGAAAAATTGTATTGTTTTCAACAAAATATCTGATAGAATAGAAACTTAGTAAAATCTTTTCTGTTTTTTTCTGTTATTTGCTTTCCTCAAGAGTTGATGTGTCAGTTATTAAACTTTTCAGAGGAGAGGGTAAAAAAAAAAACAAGAAAAAGTTGTGTTGCTAGCTATTTGTGTTTATATTTCAATAGGCATTTCTAATGGAAAGGTTGAAAATGTGATTTCTTGCCAAGAAAGCACTGTAAAATCATCTGAGAAAAGCTCAAATAGAAAATAATTTATTGCATTAACAGAAAATATACACTTATCCAACTTCTCCTTTTGAATAAATCAGTCACAAGGAAGTGTAGGAGGACCTTACTGAAATGACAGCTATGTCACACACCCTCAAATTTAATTACTTCAAAAGTCCTTTGGTCCAACTGATAATGTACTTCTAATGATGGCAGAGTGGATAATCTTCTTTTTCATTATACTTTTGTGTTTGTTAACTTGAGTGGAAAAAATTTCAGCAAAACTGTCTTATAAGGTTCAAAAACAGTTTTGATAGAACTTTGAGTATACTCTCCTGCTGAAAAGCAGATTGGGATGTTTCATTGTTATATAGAAAGATTTTGTATCTCCCAATTGACTTGTTATAGCTAATAAATACTTTTAAAAGATCAAAATATTGGTTTTTATCAGCAATATAGTATCACTTTGAAATGTGAGAGAAAGAGAAATGATTGACTGAAGAATATCATATTCTAGGTCCTATTTACGATGTAAACAGAACATAACTTTTGTTATAGTCTTGCTGGTTTGAAAAAATATGCACTTGGAAATTTAATCAGTAAAGTTGAGCCATTTTCTGAAATACAGCTAGCTATAATGACACCTTATTTAACAGGCTGTTGTGTGTATTCAACTCATACTATTAGCATACATTCTCAAGCCTTTTTCAGATAATTTTTTTGAAACAGTCTAGAAAGAATCATTCATTTTTAATAAACACTGACAATAAAAAGAACTCTGCTAGCTAAAGACAAGTAATATGGTGTGAATATCTATTGATTTTCTCCCAGAATGAGCCTTTGATTAAAGTTTTGTATATTGTTATTTCCAAAAGTTTGCTTTCTTAATTAAAAATATTGGGAAAATTTCTAAATGCTGCATTACTGTTATTCCCCATACAGATGCTCTAGGAGAGTTCAGACATTATGACCAATGACCATTTTTGTTTATTACAGAGGAGAGACAAGATAGCCTTCTGATAGAAAGAATTAGCTGACTGGACTTTTTTCTATATTTATTTATAATTTTTAATGAAAAGACCCACATAGATATAAATTAACTTGATAGTAGTCCATTTTAACTAATTAAAATTCACTAGTTTTCCAATGAAAGTTGAAACATTTCTTCTTGTTAAAGAAGACAAATACTCTTAATTCTTAGACCCATATATTCATTACCTGCAACTTCATTAAATTTAAGGTGTCATGGTAAGGCTTTTCCATATGAGTTATATCTATCAGGCTTGGTTTTATTACCTTTTGTGATGATTTTTAGTCATTTTAGAGAATGAAACCAGGGGAAAAATAAACTGCTATTTTTTTGCTGAATGTTAGAAGTTTTTTTCCTTTTTTGTTTTATTTTTAATGTTGCTCCCACTATTATACACTGATAAGAACTAAAATTGTGTAGGAGATCATCTCTGAAGCACAGACATTTCTTCAGATGTTTTGGGATAAAATCTGCTCCAGATTTGTCTTTAATAAAGGTTATTTTCACACATTCAGTAGGAAACACACTTCATGCTGAATGCCTTGAAGCTCATGAGCTTTAGCTTGTTGAGAGCTTTGCATTCCCTTCAATTTCATCTCTGAGCACCTGTAACCAGGATCACCAATAACTGCTCAATACTGCATATTTCTGTAAGAAATGTAGGCATTACCCATCTCTTGCTTCATGCTTCTCTAGCAATGAGGAGAACCCTCTGAATATTCTGCACTCCATTAGCTGTCTTTTAGGAAACTATCCCCTGGTTTTAAGCTGTTTAGCAATTGCACTTAACCCTAAAGAGAAGGCCATCACTCCTCTGATCTCAGTGACATTGCTGATAGGAGCCACGAGAGTGAGACAAGAAGATGACTGACTTTTTTATGGAAAAGACAAGTGTTAGATCTGTGGGTGATCTAAAGGAAAACTGAGAAGTCATTAGCTGCTGTGACTGAGAGTGTAAAGTAAGGGGCATGAGTTAGTACCCAAAGTTATTAAAAGAGAGAGAAGCTGAAATGAGGCTACTGGGTACACTTGATAACCACTTAGAAAAGGGAAAAGGTGAAAAGATGGCAGGAATGAGGAACCAGAAGCTGGGAGTAGAAAAGTACAAGTGTCTTTTACAAGTGGATAAGGAAACTGGAGCTGTCATGACGCATTTAAGAAGAGGATAGAAACCAGTGAAGTGGGGAGAGTGAGACCGGGGGAAGACTCGGGAGACAAAAATTAACATGGGCAAGAAAGAAAGAATAGGTTTTGAAGTTCAGTTTGTAGCATATGCTAATCCCGCAACTAAAAGCAGAATTCAGAGTCTTGCTTTTTTCTATTTTTTTTTTTTTTTTTTTTTTGGTCAGTTTCGTCCTTTCATGAAGGACCAGAGAGAAATATCGCTTACTGCTTTATCAACTACTGCACTAGCTCACATAACAGAAACTTGTGCAGTGGATCAAAAGCCTCTACAGTGTTGATGATTCATATGGCTGTCAGCATAAGTCAGTTTATTAAAAAATTCAAATCAAACCAAATTAAAAAAAAAAAAGAAAAACAACACCAAAAATATCAACCCCCCCCCCAAAAAAAAAAAAAGAAAACAACAGAATAAAACCACCAAACCAACTAACCAAAAAAAATCTAAACCCAAAATGAAAACCAAACAAAAATCACACCTGTGGAAATTTCATACATGCATACATACACATATAAAATTTGTATTGAAAGAATATTCTTAAATAGACAAAATTAAATTCATCACATGTAAGATGAGCCAGAATCATGACTACATTTGTAAAATTAACTCAGCCTTTTTGTATGTTAAAACCATATATCAGGAGGACATTTTCCTCTGAGTTCCATGAAAAAAGCCTGATTGTATAGAAGAGATCAGGACTAAGATAAAACATGTTGTAGTAATGATTGGGCAATTGCTGCTGGTCTTCTATTTCATTCATGGCAGGGAGCAGTAAACATGTACTGAGATTGGCTGGTGAAGATCACTCTAATTATATGTTCCTTATTATCTCAGTATCTGATTTAAAATATCTGTGGCCTAAGTTGCAGAACTACTGTAAACTCATGGCTGCACCTGAAGTTAGTGCAAGCTGTGCTGAAATATGTGAACATGATGTGATATTAGAGACAGACAAGATAAATCCCAAATCTTTCAAGCTAAACAAGTTAAAAGTAATAGTTCTTTAGACAGTAACCTCTGTGCCTGTCAGTCCCCATTTGCTTAGAAAAGATAAAAGATAAAAATAAAGCCTTTTATCATAGAGTTGTCAGAGCACAGACATTGCTGTTTATGAACAGCTCATCTGTGGATATGATCACCGCCAAATAAAAATCCATGAGGAAAATAAGTTTTGCCTCTGGAGGCAGAGGTCATTGAGCCGAACACTATGTCACTATTAGGGAAGCACTGTGTATTCTGCATAAGCCCTCTGCTATATAAAAGGGGGAAAACAACAACAATAAAAAGGGATTAGAATGCACAAACAAAACAGACATAAATAATGGCAACCTCTTGTTTCAATCTAGCGTTACCTAAGCAATAACTAATTCAATTTACAACGTACTGATGCTATTTACTTCCTATGTACAACCTGAATAAAAGTAATGCTATACGTCAGAAATGTTCCTTCTTTTTGAGGATTAATTTTAATGCAACAACTGTTGCAGGGAACATATACTCCATTACCTTATGGCTCTGAAACTCATGAACCTTCACATATTTATGGAGTTAATGTGTTTCAGGGAATCAGAGAACCAGAGATTGTTCATTGTTAAATTCACTTCAGTTATTTTGGATATTGGCTATGGATTCTTGTAATTATATCAAGAATAAAAAATTTTAAAGGGTATTTCATATTTTAGGTTTTTTTTTTTTCATTAAGTTTGCATAATTTAACTTACTTATTTCAGATATGTTCCCTCATACTTCTATGCCATTTCATAAATAAGCCCAGTGTCAAGAAATAACACAGTACAGATTGTCTTCTCTAGCAAAACTGTATTTGCTAGACAATATTTAGCTCAACAGATTACTGCAATAATTGTTCACCTAAAGAAAACAAAGTCTACTCTTGGGAGGATGAGAAACACTGACACTCTAACCACATCTCTGTAAGAAGTCTGAAAATCAAAAGTATTTTGCTTCCATTTCTAGCAACTCCATTAGTGTCACTGGATTCGCGGAAGCTACTGGAAAAGTGGATGAAATATGGCCTTCGGAATAGGACTCAGTGGTCATTTTATGGTTGATACAGGTCAGTTCAGAAGATCGTACAGAGAGGCATACTCAGCATTCACATCAATGCTCTGGTTTGAATGTCACACTTTCTTAGAGTATATGCTGTTTCTTTTTTAGATGCATGTGGTTATTATGTCAGAAACAAGAATTTTGGGGGGGAGTAGAGGGTGAGTGGGAGGGAGGGGGGTTGGTTTCACTGTTTGGTTTTGGTTTGATTTTTTTTCTTTTTTTCAGGTCAGTTTGGTTCCTTCTCTGTTTTTGTTTTCTTCTATTTCATCAAATATAGTTCGGCAAAAAAAGGTTAACCACATTCAGCAGTCCTAATGATCAAGGACTTGAAAAGACCCGTGCCCTTTATGTTGTCACACAAGTTTTAGGTCTCCTGCAAAGTGTGTACTACAAAAAAGTTCCAGAAGCATCGATAACTAATGAAAACTCAGAAACACTGAGAAGTTGGAGAGACACAATATACGTTCATTCAAATGCATCTGTAAATCATGCATGCAGTCATAAAGCATAGCCCTGCTCTCCAGCTCTTTTATCAAAGAAACACTCCCCATAAGGCTGGATTATGCAATTCCCACAATAGCTCTCCTAGTTAAATAAACCACTTAACACTTTAAACGGAATACTTACTTTGTGCTCTAACTCTCAGGAAGTTAAAAGATATCCAGTGCAGATGTGGTTTGAGCCGTAAATCAGTCTTCCCGCCCACTCACTCCTCCCACCTTCTGCCCCCCACTTCCAGGGGTGGGGGGCGTGAAAAGGGGAGAAGAACCGAAAGAATGTTAACTCCCACAGGCCAAGATAAGAACAGTCCAGTAACTAAGGTATATCACAAATCACTGCTGCTACCACCAATAACAACAACCATGGAAAATACAAGAGAAGAGGACACAGCTGCTCACCACTCAACGACTGAGCCGTGAACTGAACTCTTCCGGGTTCTTGCCCCCAGTTTTACATCCTGAGCATGACGTACTGTGATATGGAATACCTCTTTGGTCAGTTTGGGTCAGGTGCCCTGTTTCTGCTTCCTCCCAGCTTCCCCTCTTCCCCGGCAGAGCATGAGACTCAGAAAGTCCTTGGTCAGACCAAAACATTTTAAACTGTAACTATAAACACTGGTGTTATCAGCACTGTTCCCAGGCTGAAAGTCAAAAACGCAACTTTGCACCAGCTGTGACAAAGGAGAAAAATGACTTGCTGCTAAACCCAGGACAAGTGCTTTTTGTGATTCTTGTGGGGAGCAGTAATCTGATCAATATGTGCATTAATGCAGTTTTTAGGAATATGATTCACTAAATCTTTCTGTTTTAGTGTTTTAATTGTATGGCTTAACACTTCATCTGCGTGCTTTAACTTACCTAGCAGCAGACAGTGCTTGTGGAAATTCTCAATCTTTTAGTTTAAAGCACTGCAAGGTGCAGTATTGAACCTTTCTTTTGGCTCATTCAGAATTACTTTTCAGTATCCTAAAATGTGTAGCAAGCTGGTTGAAATGAATTGATAAATCATTATTCTTCTCACCCTCACTCGTGCCTCTCCTTGTGTTCTACTTTTATACACTGCCACTATTGCATCATCACAAAATTCAGATGGAAGCCCTTGCAGGCAAAGGTCAGGACTTCATGAAAAATCCAATTCCCTTTATTCCCCTAAAAATAGTAATAAAAATTATACAAAGGAAAGAGAAAAAATGGCCTTGCCGAGACATTACTTCCAAATACACCTGCAGTTACCCAGCTTTCAATTAAATTAGTTTTAATTGATTAAGATTAATAGAAAATATACAAATAAATAAATAAATAAAGAGGCAAGTGCAGCCAGTAGCTCATCAATGCCTTGCCTGGGGCTGTAGCTCAGATGTGTTGGTGGTGTGAGTAGTGTGCTGCTAGCAGTCATGACATCTTAGAAACCAGAACTTAGAGCACTATCCTCTATCCATGAAAATCAATATTTTGTTGAACTATGCAAAACTCAGAGGCAGATATTCATCTGATACAAAACTTTCTCTATGCATTAATTTGAGTGGAGTTCAGCCAAGTTATAACCTGAAAATTTGGATTAAGTAAAATATATTCTTTTGTATGGGGCCATCATCATTGACTAAATATTATAATTTGTATTATATAAATGCATCTGAATATAACTTTTACTGAACTTTAC